>JAVSBS010021384.1:30536-57568 GCA_033124195.1 Coracias cyanogaster
GACTAGATGGCCTTTACAGGTCCCTTCCAACCCAAACCGTTCTTGATTCCCCTTTCATGGCGTGCGGGGCTGAGGGTGGTGAGGCACATCCTGGAGAGGAAGTGCACTGTGTCTGCAAGAGATCCTCACCATGCGTAAAGCATCAGAGCTGCCACTGAATCAAGTGTTAAAATAAATACTGGCAGAAAAATGCCACAGTGGTATCTGCCTATCCTTTGCGACCTTTATACTGACCAGCCCAAGTTTACCCATGTTTTGGCAGCAATGATAGTGCAGTTTTTGGCTATCTATCTACATCTTCCTGCTAGTCCTTTGTACAGCTCCTTCCCTTATCTCCAGCTGTGTTTACACGCACCTTTCATCATCCATGGAGACCGTGCTACCAGCACTGCTCGCTGTCCTCCACATTGGCCACCCTCCCAAAACCACAGCATAGAACAATGAACAGCTTGTGGGTGAGGGTGAAGGGGCTGGTACCGCTGGCAGATAGCTCAGCCTTATTTCCAACATGTCTCAGAGGGATCTCTCAGGAAAGATTGCCTTTGGTTCCAAAAAAACCCTTCCGTGATTTCTTGTTTTAATGGCTTCTGAGTTCTCTGGTGCAAAGCAGCACTGCAGAGAAGGAAACTATAGCTTAAAGGACAAGGTAGAGGTTCAGAGATTGAACAGTCCTCAGTCAGCAGCTCCTGGATTTAATAGATATTTGGACAATTTCCACGCAGAGCTGTTGGCAGTAAAAATTCTGGAAGCATTACTGGTAGATGAAGGTTGTGCCGTGCAAGCGAAAGCCACCTCAAAGCATGTGGTGTTTCCCATTTCTGTTTAAACCGAGACCACTTGAACTTGGCTGTGGTTTGACTTGCTTCTTCATCCAGTTTTGACCTCTTTTTGTGCAGGCGCGTGAAGTACGGCAGCTTTTTTGAGGAGCGGTGTGCGGGGATGCTGGTGACCCTCTATATTGCCCAGCTGTGCACTCAAATTGGGCAAAAAGGAAGTGAAAGTGAGAAAAGGGCAGATTCCTGCATATTGATTGTCCATAGGTTGAAAGGAAATTGCCTCACAAACCTGCCTTTATTGTTGACCTGACCTTCGAAGCTTCCTCTCATAACCTGAACATGACCCCCTTCCTTGTCTTCCTTCAAGTCCTACTGAATCTAAACCCTTTACACTGGCTTTGCTTGGCTTTTAAATTGTCTTGCCACACCTCAAACGCTTCCAAGCAAATGCTTTTTGATCAAACCTTTGCTTTCCCACCATGGAGGTCAAATGGTATCATCTCCCACCTGTGAGGCTGAGGACTTCAGTTTCCTCAGATCACCTGTGATGTTTCCTCCAAAATCATTCTAACACT
The DNA here is from genome assembly GCA_033124195.1 of Coracias cyanogaster. Classification (NCBI taxonomy): domain Eukaryota; kingdom Metazoa; phylum Chordata; class Aves; order Coraciiformes; family Coraciidae; genus Coracias; species Coracias cyanogaster. The sequence continues at coordinate 31,888 of JAVSBS010021384.1, forward strand.
CCCTTCTTGTTCCAAGATGTTTTTTTCTCCTCTGCTGAAGCCTCTTGCCAGGCACTTTGAAAATCAGTCCCTTTTAAGATAGCTCAAGTTTCAGGCAAAACCTGCTTGAAAACTGCAGCCTTGCCTTTTATTTCAGGAGGCGTTATGAATTTGTGCAGATACAGGAGGCTTCTGTCTTATTGCTTTAAAGAAAAATTATTTCTGTTGTTGATTCCTGTTCCTCAGAGGTACTGAAAGCTCTGCAGAAAAATACCTGATGTGTTGCATGTGGAATTATTTATTTTTAACCTGCAAAAGCAGTTGTTTAAAAGGAGTTTATGGATGTTAGGAGCTCAGCAGCACAAGCTCTCAGCATTTTTTATTTATTTTTTTTTTCCCTCCTGGCTTCAGCTGAGCCTATCTGATTATGCTGTGCGGGTGCTTGCTGCACCGACAGTTTACGGTTCCTCTTCCATATGCAACTTATCTTCCTAAAGATAGTGTCTGGAGACGTCAGCTCTGTGATGAGAGACCGATGAATTTCTATCAGAAGAATCTTTTTGTCTAGCAGCTCTTCAACACGGCGCGCCATTCTGAACGTCTCTTAAAAATAGAAAGTACTGGAGGAATATCAGCTTTGTCACGGTGCTGTCGTTTGTCTTCAGTTCCTAGGTCCAGCTTGATTTGGCTAAATCCTGGTATTTGCAGGAGAAAGCTTGAGCTGTCCATGCAGGATTCCCCATGCCCCAGTTTCTTAAGTATTTATTGGTGTCTGTGAGGGGATTATTTGGATTCTACAGCCAGATTGACATTGTGTGGGCACTCTCTTGGTATTTTTTTCACTAGTAATATAAGTATGATGGTCTGAAAACTTCAGTTCTACTGGAGCACAGATTTGCCAGGTGACTAAACTGGCATTCTCGGTTTTGGGAGATTATTTTTTTTTTTTCTTGCTCATGAGCTATTTCCAGGGCCATTATAACCTAAAGACTTGATCAGAAGTCGTCCATAAACTTTACACGTGTATTTATTTGCTGCAGGGCAATTTTATGTGATTGAGAAGCAAGGGTCATACAACAGCATGAATCCACCCTCCAAAGAAAGCACAGAGATTGTTGCTTCCGTTTTTATTATTCCCAGTGCTTGGCTCAAGTTTCATCTCCCAGGTCTGCCCCTCAAAACTGGGATGCTCCTGGAATCACTGCTAAATCCAGAAGTGTGTTTCTGGTGAGTTAGTGGTTAAATTTTAGGCGGTTTGCTTATTCCTTGTTTCCATCCTCCTGGATGCTGCATCCAGTCAAACTCTTCTGCATGTGTCACCCTATTTTTGCATCCCATTTTCCATAGTGACATCTTGCCTTATGGGTGCAATGAATGGCAAGCTTGATGTGTTAGTACTATATTATTGCCTATAGAGTCATAGAGTGGGTTGGGTTGGAAGGGACCTTGAAGATCATCTAGTTCCAACCCCCTGCCATGGGCAGGCACACCTCTCACTAGACCAGGTTGCTTAGAGCCCCATCCAGCCTGGCCTTGAACACATCCAGTGTTGGGGCATCTACAGCCTCCCATGGCAACCTGTTTCGGTGACTCACCACCCTCAAATCATTCTTCTCAAATCATTGAGAAGAACCACTAGAGCCCTCTTTACATTGCTTTGTCTGGTATTGAATCTAATAAAATAGTCGCCATGGCTCAGCATGTAATGTTCTCGCTCCTGTTCCCTGGGAGCACCTGTGTTGCTGCCTTCACCATTTCTCCATTGGTTTTGGGGGATATAACCTCTTCAAGCTGGAGGAGAACGGTGGTAGACTGGAGGAGGCATGGCTTCAGAGCCAACCGATGGGAAATGTCTTTGTGAGCATCTGCATGATCCCATTTCACGGCCTGCACATAGTTCATGAAGTGCTGTTTTATCTGCCTTGAAGCTTGCTACAGAAGATGTGAATCCTATATAAAGCTGCATGGAGCATAATTTTGTACCACTGTGTGCAGCCCATCAAACATGATCTCCTCCCACCATCCCTTTCTAACATATGATTGCACTTCTGATCCAATATTTTGAGAGCTCTGGGTCTGGACGAGTGGGCTTTCTGATTCCCACGGAAGACTGGTGTTTCTAAGACAGTTTTGTGTGGAAATCTCTGACCTAAAAAAGGTTATGGATCTGGACTACACAATTGGCAACCAATGCCAGGAGGAGAAAAAAAAAAGCTGAGCTCGAGCCACCATTCCCTGCTTCGCCAGGGCTGGTCTGCGTGTGGGACTCTGCAGTCCTCTTGCATCCCTATGCTTTAAAGGCCATTCTTATGTCCAGACGTCTCCGAGCCTGGCACGCAGGGGTCCTCTGTGACTGGGAAGCTTTCAAAACTCCTTCCTGCATGTCATTGTGCAGCTGGAAGCTGGGATTGCGTCCAGCTCACTGAAGACACTCTGACATTGTTCCCTCCTAATCTCCTCCTCCTTGCAGGGGTTGGTTTTTCGGGAGGCTAGCATGTTCCCTTGTTGGCATTCCACGCGGGAAGACAAGCTGCGGTTCATGGGAATAACGTAACCCCGAATTAGTGATGAGCCAGGGTGGAGGAGGGTGGCTGTATGGCGTGATGGTGGTACGAGGGCTCTGCTCCAGATCCCAAGGATGCTTAGCTAGCTGGGCTGGCTCATGGCGATGCTCTTGAAGATCTGCTCACTGGCCTGCCGTCAAGAAGCACAAATGTTCAGCGTGGTAGAGCTGCTGGCCTGCGGCAGGAAGAGACAATGCCTTCCTCCCCACCCTGCTTGCAGTCTCTCAGGGTCCAGTTTGCTACTGGTTTTAGCCAGGGGAAATAGAAGCAGGTTAATGGGACAGGGAGGAAGGTGCTTTCTACTGAACTGGCTTTTTTTCTTCCCAGACTCAGTCGCTTCTAATAAACATCTTTTCTCAATTTAACTGTACTGTTCTTCATCAAAAATAAGATCAACAGTACCTGATAAACAAACAGGTAATGATGAAAACCAGAAGAAACATTCTAGCAATTGTCTTCATAAATTACAATAATAACTGTTATATTTTCCTGTTGTGTATTGTTTCAGTATTCGAACAAGTTGAATGGTGTATGCAGCACTCATATAATCTATTTGTATTAGTGCAGCAGAAACAAGTAATAACTCACAAAGTAAAATAATACTAATACAGTCTGCGGGCATGGGAGGAAGAGGAATTCCCTTCCTTTCTCTTTTAATTGCTCCTGCTGGCTTCTGTATTATAAAATATTCCTTTAGTTATTTAAGCTTTAAAATGTGTGAGTTAAGTAGAGTAAATGATTGACATGTTGGAATGTTTTTGTAACTTACCCTGGTAATTATTACTTAGCAAACTGAGTCTTCAGTGCCAAATGAACAGCCATGAATGAGCTTTGAAAGTAAATGGATAATTTAATCTAGGGAGCATCGTGAATTTGATATACAAAAAAAGCAGAGAGCCAGAATCTTTGTGCTTAAAATGAAATGTCAGGTACTTGTCAGATTAATTCAGCACTGTGTGTGTTTGATCTGATCTTTGATCTTTACTTTCTTTTTGACCCTAATTGTTTGCTCTGCCCTGCTCCCTCTGCTGGAGTCTTGGATAAACTGAATGGCAAAACTGTTTCCTGAAAAGATTAATCATGCACGTACTGTTTGCTTTACAAATGTTCTGCAGTCTAGATTTAAGTAAGTCTTTGATGGCTGTTTATATGACAGAATTGCCTGCTATGTTCAGGAATAATGCATGCTGTTTAAAACGACTCTGTTACAGAGCTTCTGCAGTAATAAGCCGAATTTTGCTCTCTGTGACATTAGAGGAGAACCCCCTGAGAGGTGCTGGGAGCGCAGAATTTTGCCCAAAGTGTTTTGTTGATTTGTGTTGGATCCAGACATGGCTGAGCCGCCCAGTTTGCCAGGATCTAATGTTTAATATTTACCCAACATGCTGTGGGCCAATACACAACAGCAGAGAAGAGGTGCAGACAAAGCCCTCCTGACCTTGCTGGATCACCTTTGTTCTTCCCTAAGATCAAGGTGCCTAATCTTTCCATAGATATCTATTTGCAATTGCAGTGGTTCTGTCTTCTCTAAGCAAAATCCACTGCTTAGACGAGCACCACTGGGGTGCTAAGAAAGGGAAGGAAGGTGCAAGGGGCACAGTGGGAGTACTCTCCGTTTACTGGCATAAAGCTCTTCGTGAGGTGCACAAGCACACATACTCTTACGGCAGGGTCTATTCTGATGCAATCACACAGAGTAATTTCCTTTTCTCAGGGTATGTTTTAATACAAAGGTGTTGGGCCTCTGGAAACAATGAACTTCAACGTCAAGTAGCAGAAATTTTCTGTAAAAAATGAGTAACGAGCAGTCCTGTTGTAGCCTTGCATCACTTCTGTGTTAATTTTTAAGAGCATAGAATGGGATCAGTTGATGATAATTTGCTATTACAAATAATATTACATGAGATAATGAATTTTCCAATATTTCACTCTAGCATTTATCATTATCAACATGCAGAAGGGCAGAACTATCCATGTTATTGCCACTTGTTATTTACTATAAATACCTTGATAGGGAGACCGCCTGCTCTTTCTAACACTCTCTCTTTCCTGCTTCTTCCTGCAAATCTACCATGATTTTTCCAGAAGATTTTTGCAAACATGAAAATGTACTGCTTCAAATGTGAATAATTTAGTGGGAATTCACATCTTAATCATAGTTTACTATAGAGTCTTTCAAAGAACCACAGAAGAAGTTTGAAGCTAGTTCTGAGAAGAAATGCTGCGATTTAATTGTCAGGAAGCACTTACAGTCCTTATTTATGCATGCTCATACTCTGCCCTGTGCTGCTCTGCAGGGCTGTATTAAACATGCAAATACATGACTACCAATTTTCATGTTGATTTTGGAAGATAAAGTAAGCTAGGACCATAAAAATGAAAATATGGTCATTGTTTTCTGTGGCTACTGACAGCTTATGCTTCACCATTTGGAAAACCAGTGTAAATGCTATGGGGTGGACAGTGTGATCTAACAAAAAGGGCACTGGACAAGCCATCATCAGTGGTTCCTCTGTGGCGTATAACCTGCTGTTTGACTGTGAGCATGTCCCTTCGCCATTAGGTGTCTTAGTTTCCCTTCTGTAAAATGATGGTAATTATTACTCTATTTATTGAGACCCTTGAATGAAAACATGCTATAGGAATTCATTTGTAAGAAATGGGAAGTACTACTACTACAGTGTTGGCAAATGGATTTATCTACTTTAAGTAGCTGTAATAGATGAAGTTAGTTTTAATATCCATAGTGAAGCATTTGAATTAGTAGATGGTGTGCACTTAATAGCTAGCATATTCTTCCATCGTATAGTGGAGCTAGTAAAGTATTGGGCCAACAGTAAAAACAAGAGTGCTGTGTTAAAAAGACAGGCATAGCAAGGGAAAAGCAGCAGTAATTCTCAGCCCTTTTCATTATTTTGCATTACTAAATATAAGATAGTGTTAAATTTTTTGTAAATGGATTAAAGAAATTGCCTTTGTTTAGGAGCTGTTCTCAGCCGATGAGAACTCAGGGAGCGCATTCAGTCTATTGTCAATATTTTTATGTAAGGGCTTTGTCTTTAAAAGACTTCTATAAAAGTAATCATCTTGTTGGTCTAAGGCAGGCCCAGAGGAAATGTAATTAATAGTCCTAATAATAAGTCTTAATGATTTTCTGAAAAGCAAACAGGTTGCAACTGTTTAAGAAGATAGGCCACAAAAATCATTGTCTTTAATACTGGATTATTGTATTAGCCCTGCAATGGATAGACAAGTTTGTACTATTCAGTACAATAGAAGTTAAGCCTAGTAGAAGATTAACAGGTTGATGAAAGCCAATAGATGCCTTGCCTCTATCCCAAGACAGATTTTTGTTCTCCTTTTAAAGACATAAGTATAATGTGGAAAACTGTTCTTCCAAGATGAATAGTCCCTGAAACATCTCTTGTAATAACAGCTAATAACAGGTTGGTAACTTGGCCTCCAGACTCATCTATTTCATGTTAAGAAGTAGTTCACTTGACTTGTTTTACTGGCTTTTGGGAATTCATTGTGAACTACTCACTTTTAAGATGGCAACGGGATATTTTTTCAGCATGTACATGCATGGACAACAAAACTGGGGGAAAAGAAGTTGTGTTGTTGTATTTGTCTTCTTGGACTCTGTTTTGCAAATGCTCAGAATTTGCCCGTGTAGTCACCAAGAAAAAGCAGATAGATTCATGGTGTGCTTTGCAATATTTCCCATTCTTCAAAGAGAGAGGATTCTCTCTCTTTCATTACAGAGAGGATTCCTTTTACAAGTCACCAGAAGACACACTGTGGTGATTGATAGGTACAAAGTATAATTAAGATAGCATTATAGTGAGCTGTGTTGCCAATGCAGTCATTGAAGCAAAACTTTCTATCTTTTGAAAAAATAAAACTTTCTTTTGCTGCTATGTTGCTTTTATAGTCAGCAGTTGGAAACCATCTGCGGGAATGCTGATGGGAGAACAGACGATGTGTTCATCTTACTGCTCAAAATAACCTGTCGCCTTTGCAGTACAGTGCATCGGCTCATGGTGCAGGTAGCTTTCATAAAGGTAGATCAGGTACTATTGCTGCTTACATTAGGAGCATTTTAAAACTCATAGAGTGTATTCTTACAGTGCAGCTCCTACTGACATTGGTGGGGTTTGCATGTGCTTTGCTGGTGGGATATAGTAGTTCTGTTTAACTGATGTAAAGACTTTCGGTATTGTAATAAGTGTAAGTTTTTCATCACTGTAGTTTGTAAGGGTCTACCTAGTTTGACAAGAAATGTTTTGTGCAGTTTCAGTTAGTTTGGTTCTGAGTATACGTGCGCAGGCACACAAAGGAAATTGGGGAATAGATCTAATACAAAATCAGAACTGTTCCACTGAGGATAGTTAAAGATCCAGTACCTTGATTTTAATATGTTTTCAGCATTGCACTACAAATCCTGATGTGCAAGCAAGCCATCTTTCATCCCCTTCTCTTTTCTAGAGACAGCAAATTGCTGATTTTGACAGGCTAGCACTGAAAGGAGAAATCAAAAAACTTGTTTGACACACTTTTTGGAAAGAAATCATTGCAGGTGCAGGACGTAAGACATACCCATCACAATTGTTACTATTTTTCATAGTAATGACATGTAAGCCTACAATTTACCAACTAGCTCTTTCTGGCTATTAGCTGTGCTTGATCTGGCTGGCCATAAATCTCATCCTAGCTACGTTGTCTTGGCAATATGGTCCAGAGGCTGGCAAGTTTGCTTAGAATCTCCTTTATTTGTCTCTGGAGCACTGTGAGGAATTTCTGCTCAGCAGCCCAAGCTCTGCAATATTGCTCACATGAGACCCAGTGACTGATTGCATTAAATATTTTTGTTTGTCTCTCTTCTCTGAACATCCCCCCAGAAGTAGCTTTGGGTCATGAGACTTCTCTCAGAAGTCTCTTGGTTACTTCAGTGAACAAAAATTGCATTAAATGCATCCATGGTGATTCTGACCCAAAATAGTATTCTGAGTCTAAAAACTGAAAGCACAGATGAACAGTTACTGCTTTGCCAGTGTAAGCAATGTGATGTTTTTAGGGAGAAATAATGTCGCCTATTTAGCCGACTGGTACAATTGGAAGAAATAGATGTTTTTTATTGTTGTGCCTGAAAGTTTCCGGTTTTCCAGCTGTATCAGCTGCCCTAACCAAAGATATTCCCTCTCCCGACCTTTTTATTCTCTTTGTAGTCTCTCTTATATTCTTAAACCTTTATAGCTACAATAATAGCACATTGCCAACATAGACAGGAATGGCCTGTGTATTAGTTACTAAAGTGTTAAAAACTGGTTTGGAAAGACATTATTGAGCAAATTTGGAAATAATTTATGTTATCCACTGTCCCTGGAGGTATCTAACAGACATGTAGATGTGGCATTTAGGCACATAGTTTATAGGTGGACTTGGCAGTGCTAGGTTAATGTACTCAATGACCTTAAGGATCCTATCTAACAGAATGAGTTATTTAACGGGTAGGTTTAAAGAGAGCTAGAAATTGCTTTAATGTAGACTGGGAAAAAGAAGAGGTTCTCCTCCATCATATGATGTGGAGCATATACTTTACCACATGAATGGAGTCCAAAAAGGAGACTAGAACATTGGAATTCACTGTTGGGAAATCCACCTCTGGGGTCTAAATATGTTTCTAAGAAAAGTGCATCTGTTGTGGATGTTCTCATTGTGTATCAAAGCACATAAAGAAAGCCACCTTCTCTTATTCTGATCCTCTTAAGAAATTAGGGTCTGATCTGTAGATTGCTTGTGACTGATGTCACCATGGGGAGTGAGACAAGCAGAGTGCCTACTGAAAGTACTGCCTGCTACTAATAGAAGTTAATATACTAGAAAAACAGGCTTCAGATTTCCCTGGTCAGCCAGAGAAATGGTTAATGCCGGTTTTGTAGAATGCCCTAAATATGTGTTTATCTGAACACTATACTGCTCACGTCTTCCACCAAGGCTGGCTTTAAAGTCTGAAATGTAACTTGGTATGTTTACAAAAACCCATTAAGACATGAGCTGAAAATCTCATTATCAAAATGATACTGTTAAAATATTGGGTTTATCTTAATATTGAGTAGCATATGATTCACTACCTGGATGAGTTTTTCTTTTTCCGAATAAATCCATGTTTTTGTTCCTTTGCCAGAATAAATCCTTTGAGCCTTTATCAAAGTGAAAGGGTAATAACCTGCTAAACGGTATGAAAGAATTAGGTGATAAAGTATTACAGGAAAGAATGCATTTCATAAGTACACAGTTCTCAAATTATACCTTGATTTTGAAGTGAACGCAGAGACCTTGCCCAACAGTGATTTGGTAATTGTTGTAAAGTATTAACACATTTCCTTTATTTCAAAATCTCTATGTGAAGTATATTTTTAAATTATACATTTTAAAATTCAGCAAAAGATCAAACATCAAAATTAACCATGCTGACTAAAAGCATATATTCTGTAATGTGAAACAGACTGGGAGTAATAAGAACTAGATGGAATTGGACTAGGACGTCTACCCACCAGAGCATAGATAACTTATTTACCTTGTAAGGGCTCAACAGCTGGAAAAAATAAAGTTATCTAAATACTACCCAAAGTAGCTGGAAACTATAAGCGCCACTACAAATATATATATCTATTTAAATAATGGGGAGTTTTAAATTGTCACATAATGTCTGCATAAAATTTTTAGGTCTCTGATATTTGTATTTTAACAGCCTGCAGGAATTTTGATATAGTTGTGTAAGTTGTATCTTCAACATGGTATTTTTTTATGTGGTCTGTTTACAGTTTTTATACTTAATGCAAAGCAATTATAATGATATTGTGGGACATGGGGAAGACAATGGAAAACAACAAAAATCTATGTTAGCAATAAAAAGATACTATATTAAATTTAGTCTAAAACATAGCTTGAATGAGCTCTGACAGAACTGATATGGCTGGTTGTTTCCTGTGCCAGGAACTACCGTGGAACCCCAGCAGGAAGTGTGCTACAGAGCAGGATCACATTACACCCTTGTTTTATGGTTCATTTCACTTATTTAATGCAATTTGAGAACCTGCAAAAAAAGAACACTCTAAAAAGGGGATGTTTATTATTTGAAAATATGTCGTTTCTTTGACTCAATTAAGTTGGGTTTTGGGGACACCTGAGGTGCCTGAATGTATGGCAAGGCAAATCAATATGACTATGCAGCAGGTTGTACAGGAAAAACAAAATGCTTCCATATTCAGGAGATGTAAAGAATGATGTGGATAGTTTATATCTGTACACTTTTGCCTGTCTAAGTTAGTAAACCCAAGTGTGCTACAAAGCTACAACAACAACAAAAATCATAGTCGTTTTCCTTTACAACTCCAAGTAAATTTTAATACAGTACAGTGGTTTATTAAAATTATGTAGACTAAAAGGGTTGTTTAGTGTTCCAGCTGATTTATAGAGTGTGATAAAGTATTCCAAAATCTTTGGAAACAAGGAACATGCTACAGCCTGTATTTGGTTTGACAAAGCTGTGTTCAAATGAAGGAAGAATGTTTAACGTGCTAACTAGATAATGATTCATCAGTTCTGGCAGAGGAACTAATTTTTCTTAATGTAGGACTTAAAAATGTGTGGAATGAACAGCTGGATACCACAGTTGTGGCATGCCATATTAAGTCTCTGTCTGTTTTCCCCTACAGTGATCTCAGTATGAACAACATTACTAAGCTGCCCTCAAACCCTGTGCACAATCTCCGCTTCCTGGAAGAGCTGTAAGTATCATTGTATCCTTGATGGGCATAGTCAGCACTAGACACATTCCTGTGTTTGTCTCTCATACTTACTGTGGGAACCAGATAAAACAGTGCAGGAAAGCTGTCAGGCTGACACTTTTGGCACATGCGGAAACACTTAGTTGAAAAAAATCCAATTGCTTGTGATTCTGGAAATGAACTTATAAAAGAGTTACCGTGAGGCTACAACTTCTCTAAGTAAAGACAGAGCCAAACAAATTAAAATTTTTAAACAAGGGCCGTTTAAAAGAGCTGGATTGCTTTTTGGAAATAGTTAAGCAGCAGGATATTAAAAGTTTGAATACTGGCTCATGTTTATTAAAATCGCAAGTAAAGCTATAATCAAAACCAAAACCTGCTGCCTCGTTCTGCCTGTGTCAAGGACAATTGAGTCCACATTTCATAGTATCAAGGCTTCTTGTCCTAATCACTTTTAATTACTGTTTCCTTGCTTTTAAATTTAGCATCCCTGAAGGCTGACTGTAAAATGCAGAGTCCTGCAAAAAGCTTAGCTGTGCTATCTAGTGTGTTCACTGACAGGAAAAAGTACACTGCGAAAACTAGCTAATCAAGCACATCAAAAGAGGAATGCTGGCTTGAAGTGATGATGGCTAACCTAAAGTGAAAAGTATTGTGCATTTGTGGGACCTGGAATTGGCAGTGACCCTAGGAATAATGGCCCAGGTTTAAAAGAAAATTTAGGTTCCTGAGGAGTTTTGGAGACTCTGTAGCTGATGCACCATAGATCTTGTGGGAAAAAGCTGGCACCTGCATTTAGTTGATTAAAAGAATTATCTAGGTATCCAGCCTCTTATGAAATGTGGTTTATAAGCTTTTAAAAGTGAAAGCATCCTTTTTTTATAGAATGTTTAGCTGCTAACATACCGTAAAAGCCACGTAAGATACGCAAAGTAATGGTACTGCTCTTCTTGCAAAGGCATGGTCTATTTTAACCTACCAGATGTGTACGGTCCTCTGCAATTTTGGTGGGTATTGCACTGACAACTTTTCGTGTCTTTGCTAATGCTCATTTGAATTTTGCCACCTGGTCTAATTAATTGTAATGCTAACTTTGAGTAATACTTTATTTTCCTTTCCTGACATAATTACTGGCAGTGTTTATATTTAGAAAGCATTATTTCTTTTAATTCTCCCTCTTCCTTTACTTCTTTGCTTTGGTTATCAATATCTGTAGTGCTGTTGGGGCAACTTTCAAATAACATACAGATAAGGACATAAGAAGGAGAGAGGTCACACACCAAGTATTAACAGTATCAAGTGTGTATGAAGTGAATCATGCCACAAAGACCCTGCTTATGGATTTTGCATCATGTTTATGTTTGCATGTCCCATCTCCTGTCAACTGTAGTAACCCTACTAAAAGCTTCTAACTCAATGATTTCTCTCCAGCCATTAAAGAAAAGAACAAAAGTTTGGGCTTTTCCTGGAAGGAAAATCTAATACATTTACCCTCACTTTTTCATTTTATGGTCCAAAGTTAGATGACTCAAAGAGTGAGACTTATGTCGCTTCTTGAGAAACCATTCAGCAGTCTAGTTCATCTTCCTAATCAAGACTTTTGAAAGCCTTTTTACCTTATGCTTGTGTTGGGCCTACTTTTTCCACCAGAAGTATTAAACAGTGATCCCTGTAACTCTCTGTTCCAAATTAAGTAATTCCAGGCCTTCATTGCTGGTAATACCAGAAAAATATTTTTGTACTATGTTTTATTTTACATATATGGAGTCAGCCCCTCCATTTGTTTCACACACGCCAACAATTTTAATTTCTTATTAATCGTAATGCTGTTTTGTGAAACCCTTCCAGCTTGTATTCACTTTTCAAATAAGCATAGAAAACTGAAGCCTTTGAAGCTGTGAGGCAACTGATTGCCTCTTCTTAATGCAGATTCAAACCCATTGTGCTGAGAGATTCTTCGGTGTTCAGAGGCATGTAATACAATTCAGTCCAATATTACATAGAAAAAAGTATAGACAATGGAAAGGGAATTCGATATTCGTTTTTGAAGTAGGAGCTAACGGCCATTGGAGTTCCATGCTCCCCTATGTTCTTTTCTGAGCAGTAATTTTATGTATGAAAATTATTTTCCCATCCAGGCATTGCCACATTACTTTTATTCCCAGCTTCCTTGAGAATTCTGTGATTTATGTGGCTTAGTTAAGTTACACTTCTGCAAAGTATAACTTGGCCCATAGTGCAGACATTGTAAAAATAAGCTTTTGTGAGATCTTTATACCAAAGCAAGGTTTCCATGAAAGTGAAATGCATCTTAGAAGTGTTTATCTGCTCTTTGAAATAAGACAGCGGGAGCTTAAAATGCATTTTTAGGGAGTTTTAGGGTTGAAAAAAGTGTTACTAATCCCTTTATTAGAGGTCTGGTTCAAAAATCTGATAAAAGCTGATGACTGATCCACTGAGCTTTAGCTTAGATGTTATGTCCTAGAAGCATGGTTTGGCAACACTTATAAGTCACTACCCCCAAAAAACTGAGATTTTTGTTAAGACAGTTAAATGAGTTGTTTTGACTCCAAAACAAGGATGTATAAGCCAGATCTGTTCAGCCAGTTCTGACCTTCTAGGCTGAATCTGATCCACTCCGGTGAAAATTAGACAGCTCTGCAAGCAGCATTCTTGCAATCCTAATGATCGTGCCAAAGACTTAGATCAGCGAAGTATAACCTATTGAAGCTATGCTGTATTTTTGAGGTGTGCATTCCTCTAAAAATTTTGGATAACATTATGGTACTTTGAAAACTGAACTGTTCTAGCTCCTAAAATGTTTGGTTTTGAGCAAGGTCTTTTATTTGTGAAAATGATGGGCCTTTCAGGCCTGATTTTCTCATAAAGTGCATATGATGGAACTCCCAGCAAGAAAGAAATATGCCTCAGCTGTTTGATTACCAGCAAGTTGCTCTGTATGAACTTGTACAACAACATTAAGTCAAATTCTTCATTATAAATTCAAAATAACTGCAGATATTTATCGGTATGACTGAGTCTAAGACTCTATCTTATGTGGAATATTTCTAGACATTTATTATTCTGCAATAGGTGTAGAATGCCCGTGTTAACAGAGCAGTGAGTTAGAGTAATGCATGAAAAGAAGGGTTTTTTTTTTAAAAAGAGTGAAAAATTACCTAGGGTGGGACTCTTTAAGAGTTTAAGGGGCAACCACATCTGAGTATAGATGTATCATTTTGTGTTTAGTAACACTTTAAAGCAGTGCCTGAAACTGTTTTATTTTATAAATTAATGTCTCTATGAAGGGTGAGGAAGAAAGCCAATAATAATTTAAACCTGTTTAAATCACAGCCAACTACAAATATCTCCAACTAGATGTATCTTCACATATAAATGCATATACATATGCATAGATATATGCACACACAAATATATGCCTCACATATGTGAGGCTTTTATTTTAATTTTAAACACAAGAACATTCCAGAAATAAGCAAAACTCCAAAGGATTTTTTTAGTACATTGTGATTTTTCAGCAACTTGTGATAGATGTTTTAGTGAAACAGCAACAAGAGACTGTTATGTTGCAATTATTATACCTACAGAGTAAGGCAGCTTCAAGTAACTTCCATTTCACAAAATCAGTCAACAAAGCCACTTTAAATTAATTACAACCTACATATAGATGCAGGAAAGTTTACTGACATCTGTGTTATTTCTTAAAGTAACCTTGAAAGGAATTAAATATATGTACAAAGTTCTTCAGATTGTTCACATTGTTATTACCATGGCTATTCAGACAGAAGTGCCTTTAAAAGTGCATTTTGCTACCATACTGAAGTGCAGCATTACAGATACAATACAAAACAGACTTACTATGTGAATCTCACCATGTGCGGAAATCCCTTTACACTGCAGAGGTGGTCAAGAGGCCAGTGTATACGTGAAAATTAAGTCCTAAATTACCAGGCACAATCCATTACCATCTGTTCTTATTTATTCTTTTCCCTTTCCTTCTCTATGCTTTCTCTTTCTTCCTACAAAGAGGTTTTCAAAGCTGTTAATGGGAATTAGGTGTTGTTTTCCCCACTGATTTTGAGCAGTGGGACTGAGCTCTCCGGTCATTTACGTCTTTGAAAACTGAGAGCATGAACTTCTGGGATCTTGTACAGTCTTTATTTTTGTGCTAGTGCAGGCACCTTGTGGCTAGCACTGAAAACTGATTCTGTACTTTTTATTATTACATAAGGTAGCAGAAAACATGGGAGTGCTGCATTTGGAGGAAGTGGGGGAATCTTGTAATTTACTTCAACAATCTTTGGGTGGGATGCTTGGATACTAAAATCTTTCCCAAGTATCAATCTGCATAGATGTAAAAACCTCCAAAGCAAAAAAGTAAAATTACCTGCAACTGACATGCACAACAAAAGTAGAACTAGAGGATCATCTAGTGTTCCCAAACTGTTCACACGTGCTTCCTTCTGATGTCACTTAAATGCTAATTTTACAGTTCTTGCACAGCAGGTTTTAGTGGAGCTGTTCCTGGTGGAAACTGGCTCGTGCCACCTCCATCAGCTAAAGTTTCAAGAACTTTCACTGCTCAATGACTTAGGATCCCACAGGTAATTTCAGAGCTGCACACAGTCTAACACATAAGTTATGAATTTGCTTTCTTCACCTAAACTGTGGATTTGGTTTCTTCACTTCATACATGCATACACGTAAAGACAAATTGTTCAGGCTATTCCACTGTGTTTGATATGTGATATTTGTCAGTGAGAGATACCTGTCGCCAGCCAGGCAAGTGTCCCGTGGCACGTTGTAAATTCTGTTGCCATAAAACAGACTTTACTGATAACTCAGGGCTGTGGCTCCCCAACTTTGCTTTAATACAGCCAGGGAGGCCCTCAAGAGTCCCGACAGAGAGAAGTGCACTGGTCATGTTGAAATTAAGCATATGTTGGTAAAAACAGTGAGAAGGTGTTTGTCTAGTCAATCAGTTGGAAACAATTACAGTAGACTTCTCCCCTAGTTTTTGCATGCACAGTTTGATTTACTAGAAAAGAACAAACAGAAATGCAGAAGTTTCCTACTGTATGAGATAACAACTTGTAACCTTTACATTCACAAGACAAGGGCCCCGATTTTCTGGAGCTGTCACTGCCATTGTTGCTGTCCCTTTGATGCCACCAGAGCGAGTAATAACAAAGAACTCTCCCATGTGGATGTTTCAGCCTGGTACCCTCCAAACTGCCCTTTTTGCTGTCTTATCGAGAATGACAAGATGAGGAACAAAAAAAAAAAAGAGAAACAACAGAGCAAGTGACTATTAGATCAGAGCTGCTTGCATTGCTTTTTGAATAGCTTGCGCTGACAGACAATTATTCTGGAAATGTTAACGTGAATTGCATGGAGCAGCCTTGACACTGGAACTGCTGTGCATCTGAGGTGTAAAGGGGCAGAAGGGGAGGAAATGGGGAAGGAGGGCGATAGAAGTGAAAAGAGTAAGAAATGCATGCAAGTGGAAACAGTAAATGTCCTACGTTGATATCCAGGAAACCTCATGCTGTGTTACTCTTACTGAGCATGTGTTGAAGTTTACTTTTGGCTTGTACGTTGTGAATGCTTTCTGGAACTTGTAATTTACTTTCCAGCAATATTCATTAGGAACCAGTTTAGAATATATAAAAAAAAAAGGCATAGGAAGAGCTTTTGGTGTTTTGCGATCAACGCAGATAGTGAAATTATACTTAATTAAACTAAGGTGAAGTGATGCTTTATTAAACGTGCTATATATCTGTAGATCCTGAGGCACGATTTTAATTTAAGTCTTACACATTCTGCATGTACTGCAGTAGTAAGTATGCAGAAATCATTTCCTTTTTTGTCAGTGGAACTTCAGCCTGCTTGTAGTCTGCTTGATTTTGGTGCAGTGAACACTTCTGATATCTACACTGTTCAGTTTTCCACTTGTTTAGGCTTATGAGTAATGAATTCAACCAATATCACATTTATGTCTATTAGGTTCACAAGCACAGTAAAAACAGCTTCCTCTGAGTTGTTTTTTTAAATTTCTGAACAGAAGTAACAGTATTTCTCCATTAACTCTTTTGTGTTGCTTCATTGTATCACTTGGAAAACAGTAGTAGCCTCCAAACTTGGACCTACACGATTTGTGTTCTTTGCCTGTCACACAGGAATGACAAAACAGGTAACACATTTCTCATTACTGATACTTTGTTCATGGTGTGTTGTACTGCAGTACAGTTCAGCCAGTTCCTGTTATTAATGATTAGTTCTTATCCTTTCTGGCGATACTGGTACTACTGGGATAAAACCAAAACCAGCATCAGAATTGTAAATGACACTTGGAAGACCCAGCCTAGGAAATGGGATATATATGATCCACCACTTGTTGCTCCATCTTGCTGTAACATTTAAACCCTGAGAAAGGAATTTTAACCAAATGTAAGATTATTCCTGGAGTAGTGATTTGGTGACAGCATTCTTCAAACACAGAAGTTATCTCTCTTACCGGTTGTATCCTTGGGATTGACCACTGGGAATCAGCATGGGATTTCCTGGCTGATGTCTGAGTACCTCCCGACAGTTGGCCTTGCTGCATTCAGAAGGCAGGTACATGGCTGCCTGTTTAGCAGAAGGGCCCTGTTGGAGCCTTGTAGAAGGATGCTGTCTTCTGCAGCACTGAGAGCAACACAGCTTCTCAACGCTGGCCATGGACAGCTTCATGAAAGGTCAGTAGTCTTTAGCAGTTATTGGATCGCACTCATGCCAGGTGCAGAGTCTCTGCCTTCTATAAGTGGAGAAAGAAACAGTACATTTTAGACCATATCCTTAACTGACAGAAATCCATGATCTGTTTTATCAAAGCCAGCTCAAGATCAAATACACACTGATTTCATTCCAACCGCTTGAGGTCAGTTGGAGTTATTCCAGTTTACACCCTGTGAGAATTTGGCACATGCATTTTAAAAGGCAATTAGGCCCTAAAGCAAGAGCAGAATGTGTTATATTTGAATTTCTAACTAAACTGCAAGTAGCAATAAATATAATATACAGCACACTTACAACTTGCACGCTCCCCTCCCCCCTTTTTAAAGAAAGGAGAATATCATTACAGTTTCTTCTTTGATCTCTCCAAGCATCAGATTTTTTAATATATCATTTGACCCACGTTTCTTTTTATGTTACTATACTGATTACAGTTTTAATTAACATGACAGATTGAAATATAAAAAGATAATTAAAATACAGAGTAACATTTAAATTCCTAGTGTAACAAAGTAATTCCTCAAAAACATTTTGAAATATATGTGTTGATATAATCCATTAACTAATAGTTAACACAGTAATTAATTCATACATTTCTATTACATTGGCCCAAGAATCATCACTAAAAAATATCAAATTAAACTCTTATCTCAAAATTTTAGTTAACTTTGGGTAAGTGCTTGGTGAGTATCCATATTGTCAAAGCTTTTCTGATGTAATAAGCAACAGCATTTCGTGCTACCTATTTATAGATGTATATGTAAACTGAAGAAAATTATGGTCATAGAAATATATAAATTATATATTGGTTATGTATTTATATAGTTGGACTAAATATATGTGTAGGTGTGTGCTTGATAATCTTTGACTAAGTTTGACAGAAAAAAACATTGGAGCAAAAGATTCAAGATGGGTAATTCTTCCTTGAACAGAGGTGATTTTTTTATATCCAGAACAAGTTGTTTTAGAGACAGATTAGGAAATTTATCTTTTCCTGTTATACTTTCACATTGTTCCTCCACAAACAGCCATTTCCTTTATGAGAAATGGAGATAATAGATTTAGGATTGGTACTAGTGCTATTGGTACAACTGCTCAGAGAAGAGTAAATTACTGGCAAATGCAATACTGAGGTAGGATGCAAATAAGACTCCTATTTCTACTTGTGTCAGCACAAATTTTTCCGTAGATATCAATGAGGCGAAGATTTCACCATGGATCTTTAGCAGTTATTCAGAACAATTATGGCAGTTGGGAGAGGCAGATCAGGCTTTTAAGACGTTTCAAATTACAAAAGATAATTTCTTATCTGTACCCAAGGTATAAAAGACAAAAATTCACAATTATGTGAATTTTAATGGCATTTCCTACATGGCATACTAGTGTTTTAGCACCGAATTCAGGAAGGTTAGTACCACATAGCAGCAGAACTGTCCCAGCTGTTGGGTTTTTCACTGTCCCAGGCCTCTGTACTTTCCATTTCTGTTCAGAAAAGCAAAGACTTTTTTCTCTAGGTTCTTCTATATAATTCCTTTTCAACTGGCTGCCTCGAGAATTTGTTAGCTGTAGTATATAATGCAGCAAATGAGGAAGGAAACACCTGTTTTCCAAGGAAATGGGCAAATACTGACTGAATGGTGACGTTGTTAACTTGCTCATCTTAAACATACATATATATAACCAAATCTGCTCTAGCATTCTCTTAGCATGTGCAGTTGTTGCTCTCATTCCTTAAATAAAATCAGCAGAGTCAAAGGGACATCAAGACAGGGTAGTAGTTCACAGAATTACTTTTTTAGAACTCCCTCGGTATCTTTGCAGAGTTGAAGGATGATTTCAGATTGCACTTGCAGTTACATTCTGTGTAGGATATTGCAGTACCTATGGACTGATTAAATGTAATGCAACACAAGTGATGCAGTGACATATAACCTCATCTGTATTAAAGGGCATGCACTGGCACTAGTCTAGGAACACTGAGTTAGTCTGGTATTGCTGTTATAGTTTACTGCCATAATAGTAAAGAGTCTCATGCATTTTTCATAAATTTGAGTGTAATGAAGTTCTACTTAACTGTATCCATTCTGAAATAGAATTGCAACATATTTCACTGGATTTTCACTTCTTAATAGGGGAGCTTGACTTCTTTCATACTGCTTATTCCTGTCACAGGTTAAGCCTGTGACACCAAGATCCAGAATGCCGTCTGTCCTCCTAATTTCAGCACCTTGCAAGATTTGATCAGTAACTTGTTCCAGAAAATTCCATTGGGCTAATCCTATTAGAGCATGGCATGAATATTAATTAATGTAAACATAAGCTTTTTCCCAAGGAGTCTATTATCTCCCTTTCATGTCCTTCCTATAAGTTTGATAATACTAGATTTTGAAATACACTTTAGAGATGCTTGTTCATCATTTGCTGGACTAGATCTTACTCAAGCGAAGTGAAAAGCAGCCACTACCTGTATCATGCTGTCACTGTCTGCTGCAGATGGTGAGGAGTAGGTGTTTTTTATTTGCCACAGCTTCTTTCCACAGTTAGTGGAGAGGTGCTTTCTTTATTAAATGCCACAGTTTGTTATCTGTAGAGTTTTTAGTGTTCCAAGTTCATCTTCCATTCCAACAGGTAGTGAGGAGATGCTTGGTGTCTGGTGAGGCTTGTCCTGATGCAGAAAACATCCACACACAAAGCAGTTTTGAGTTGTTGAAGAAAAATTATTCTACTAGAAATGTAAAGGAAATGGTTGACTGTGGTCAGTCACAGCTTCATGTTTATTTGCTTCCTTCTAAGGAGTGAAGTTTTCAAGGAAAGGAAAACAACAAAAAGTTTCTATCATTTTCAGAGCTTTCTGTGGATGGCTCATTAATTGTATTGTCTTTGGGAATGTTCTCCTGACTTGGTAACCACCATTTATCAGAACTATGAAACTGGAGGAGAGGCCAGAATACACCAAAGGGCTAAACAAATGGGGAATGCTCAAAGGAGAGCCCCAACACACCTTTCTTAGACCCAGCTGTAGGCCATGAACCTGCCCTGCAGCACAGCATCTGTTCCAACAGTGAGTAGAGATTGCAAGATAGACTGAACAGCATTGGAAGGTATTTTATAAATTGCTGCCATTTGAAAAGATGAAGGCAACATGCATAAGTAAAATCTGGTTCTGAAATAATATAGCTCAAAAAATGTGATCCAAAATCAGTAACACTGCGTGCTTTTGATTACATTGTCATTAAAGAATCATAGAACTGTTTAGATTAGAAAAGACCTTTAAGATCATCAAGTCCAACTGTTAACCCAGCACTAAGTCCACTACTAAACCATGTCACTAAGCACTTTTGAGCCTGAATGTACTTAATGAGATATTTCTAAAATAGTGCCAGAAATGCTGGAAACTTAAAAAAAATAACTTTTTGAAATTCAAAATAGAAGCCAGCCATTTGGTTATTCAAGCACTATAAACAAGCTACCTCATTCCCGCTCTCAGAAATCATTAACTAACTGCTGAACTATAGAAACAGATACTATGTCCATCCTCATCTGTTCAGAGAATGAGATATTTACGAGTCAGACTAAAATCACTACCCAGAGTCCATCCAAAGTTTACTAAAATACTGAGCACCTTCCCTTGAATAATTTAGAGTAATGGAAAACAAAATCCCTGAAGTGGAGAAGAGTAAACCCTCATATGTACTTGATAGGTACTATAGTGTCAACAAAGGTGTTAATTTTCCCCTATGCCAAGGCTGAGAATAGAAACATGGGGACAGCAGGAAAAAAAACATTTAAAATGGCCAGGAACAAAGAAGCCAATGATCCAAATAGACCTTACAGTCAGAATGACAGCAGTTTCATCTGTCAGATGTTCTCCTGAAGACAGATGGACAGAAAACCTGGTTACAAAAGGAAATAGGAAATAGGAAAAAAAGTTACATGGAAGGGTTTTAGCCATCAGAGACTAGCTCAAATACAACCCCATGCAGTACAGTCTCAATAAAACCATCCTGAACATCACTGAGACATGTAGCATGTACACCTGTGGGAGTGTCTCTGTGCTTAGGTATTTCATTCTAAATATATTAGATATATATATTAAAGCTACCATTAAAAGTCTTGAAATTATGACAGTCCATTTACAAAAAATGCCAGACATTAGGGCTTACCACAGAAAGCTGTGATGATGTTCTGAAGCTGGGAGAAGTGAGTATTGCGCATTGAAACAAAACTTTGAAGCTACGTAGTGTCGCAATTAAATTGGTCCTGCCTTCGCAACAGGGAGGAGCATGCTTGGTAGTTGCCAGAGTCCTTCCTCAGGAGCTCTTAAACCGATCTGATTTTCTCAGCTAGCCCATTTTATGAAGAGTATTCCAGTTCAAACAGGTGCGTTTGGCAGTTTGCATTGTGACAATTATTAGAATTGTTTCAACACAGCCACTCTTAAAAAGGGATGGTTACCTGAAAGAGCACCAGCTTGAGTCTTTAGACATGTGGGTTTAGTTCTCTGCTCTTTGTCAAGCTTTCCGTGTGGCACTCAAAGAAGTAACTTACAGCTGTAAGTGAAAGCCTCAATACCTAGACCTACTTTCTTTCCAATAAAGTTTTGCAGACTCCCCACTTTCTTGTTCTTGCCAGGCTCATGTCCGGACTCATGTCCAGTCATGTCATTAAAAAAACAGAGCAAAAGTGTGCTGTGGGGATGGAGAAGTCTTTAGCCTTACCAAAAATCAAAACTGAGATCAGCATTAGATAGGTCCTGAGCCTCTACTAGTCAGTGCTCCACAAATGGTATTTGCTTTCAGGGACCCGGTCGGGTGTTCCTAATCTAGCATACACCTGCTTGCTCCAGCAACAACCCAAAAGTCATTGCCGTTTTGGCTCAGTGAAAGCTGAAGCTGGAGAAGCCCCTCACACATCTGAGAAAAAGGCCTGTGAGTGACTCACCTTGGAGCAAGAGTGAGTCAGGTTTGGTTCACTCATCTGCCTGCAAGAATTCATATGCCCAGTTCTCAGATGTCTGAACATCAGACTCAAGTGTACTCCAAAGGGAGAGACAAGCTCAGAGGCTCTGTCTGAACCTGAGCTCCTCTGCAGAGCATGATTAAATTTATTGAGAGAGGAAGAGCCATTTTCTCAGAGTTAAAGGTCACATCACTCAGCAAGCGTGTGCATACAGGGAAGAGCCTTTTCTACAAATTCAAAATGCCTGAAAAATCTTTGGAGCTGGGCTCTAGAATTATGTTTCCTTCTTTATGGCCCAATTTTTATTTTTATTTTCTTTATGGAATAGATGTCTAAAGAGAAGGTGTGCTCAGGAACCTGTAGTTAGCTTGGGGCAACTAAACTCCAAAGGAGGGAAGACAATGTTTAAGCGCCAGTCAGTGCTGGATCTTTGGGACTGCAGTCATAAGCACCTGGCTTTTCCATGAACAGTATTGTCAGTTCTGATGCCTACTTCAGCCCTTTATGTTCTTCCCTGGCAGCTTGGTACCAAAGGCATTTTCTGGATCTACTCCTGTGGTGTTTCCTAAGGGTCCAGGGGCCAAATCAAATGTCAACTCTGTTATCACATCAAGCTGGCCTATGGTAACTGTCTGCAATTTTGATGTGCAATATCTTAGCTGATAGGAAGTATCAGCTGCACTTGGCTTAACTCAGTCTGCAGATAGAAGAGGGTTGCATCATATTAACCCATGTGTGTTGCCAGCTAAGAGCAGACACTATGGCTTTAGTGGTACAAAGTAACTTAACTGGGAATCTGACCCTTACCAGTCAGTTTTCCAGCTAGGGTACAGGTATCATAGCATGTTCATGATGACCTAAGATGTCAGGAGGCTAAGCGCAAGATGCTCTGGCGTTGCGCTGATGGGAAACGTGGAAGTGCCATTATTTCACACCAAATACACGATCCTAAGCACAAACCTTACAGAATGCAGTCATTTTTTTGTCAAGAGAAACACACTTTACAGAGGTATTTGTTGTCCTTACCTAGGTCTGCAAAATATTTTCAGACATTCTGAGAAGAAAGATGCAATAGAAGTAGGGAGCTCTACAAATGTTAGCAAATGCGTTTTACACCAACCTATTACACATCTGCTCACAGGGAAAATTATGATTCCACCAGTATAGCAGTTTTAGGTGTAGTTATTCTAAAATGAACTGTGTTCATTACTATGGGGATGTTTTTTTATATTTGTGCAAATGAGTTAAATGTTCAGAGACGTCATACATGCACAATTTCAAAAGTGCATGCCTGTAGATGCAGTGATGCTAATTGTTGTCAGTTTATCTGCATTTTAATTGCTGAGATTGCTCTAATCCTTAAAAAGAACAATATGAAGAATTCAATGTGCATTATAAACCATGAGCTGAATTTGCAATGAAATTGCATTTTGTCTCTGCAGTCCAGCTGCCAGTAAATCAACTGTACAGTTAAGGGCTTCTCTTTTTCTTTTTTTTTTTTTTCTTTTAAAAGTGTATTAATGACAAAACAAGGCTCTTAAACCACTGCCTCTGGCATCAGTCTCTCAAACATAGCTATGTTGCACTTTTTAACAACCAAATTAATTCCACATGAAGAGAAAAAAGTATTCACTCTTTCTTTTCCTTTTTCAAACTTTGCAGACGTCTTGCAGGAAATGGCTTGACATACATTCCTAAGGGAGCATTTGCTGGCCTTTTCAGTCTTAAAGTGCTGTAAGTAAACTGTGTGTTGTTTGATATATTTCTGATTTCCTAAATGCTCCAGGGAACTAATTAACCAGTGAAGTTTTGATCAAGTAAATTACATATTTTGATCAGCTCATTTTAAACAGTTCAATTGAAGTGAAGATACATATGAACATCATTAAATCTTTGTTTTTTCATATAGAAAATATCCTAAACACAAAGATTGGAAAACATTAATGGCATTCTAAAAACAACTTGCTCATCAAGTAGATGTCTCTGTACAATATCAAAGGTAAAAATTGGTTCAGCTCATAGTTTCTTTAATTGTCTCAAAAGTTCTGGTTTCCAGTATAAAAATCTTGGTGAACTGTTCACAATCACACAAAACTGGGGGTAAACTGCCTTTGCTTTTTCTTGAGAGCTGTGGGGAAAAGCCATTATTGTAGAACACCACGTAATTTAAAATACAGTTCGTATTTCAAATCTTGTTCTTCATGATGTAATTACTGTAAGATAAATTATTTAAAAATATTAGAAAACCCTGTATCATTTGATGTAATAAGACAGTATATACAATTACTAAAATTATTAGCAGGCCACATCTCATGGTATTTATACTAGAGGGGATCTTTGCCTTTGTAAAGTTCACAGAAAGTGTATTATTAACAAGAACACCAGCATCCTAGGCAGCAACACTCCAAGCCAGATGCTACTGTGAGAGTATACAAAGCTCTACCGAAAAAATACCTAAGTGGGAAAGAAATATGAAGAGCTTCCCACTACATCTACTCTTAAGTTGGCCAGCTGTAGCTCTTGTTGGCCTAAGGAGATTTAAGCCTGCCAAAAATGATTTCATTTACAATGTCCCATCAAACATGCCTCGTTTTGAAGACAGCATGTACTACTTCAGTTTTACGCACATAGAATCCTTTTATATATGTAGGAGTTGGTCCAAACAGGGATATTAGGCCATGTGAATAAAACCCTATTCAAAGGGAAGAAAAGATTTCTTTTGGAATGAAAAGTGATTTTTCAATCTTTGCAGGCTAAATTATGCGATATTTCAGAAGTGAGATTTGTCAGGTCATTTCAGGTCATTGCTAGCAACCTTCTGTTTGAGAAAATTTATTTCACTGGGAAAAATTCAGCAGTTTTAAAAGAGATACAATTTTATTCAAACCAAATCATAAACTTCTTATACAGTTAAAAGTTCTGTTTGCCATAGCAGCAGTTTCCTGAGTAAGGTTGTCAAGAGTCAATCTTTCACAGCTTTGTCAGAATAAGAAACCTTCAGAAGGCAAATTAAATCAGTACATGAGACAAGCTCAGAATCACTGGGGGCAATGAGGAGCTCAAGCCCTGTTGAAAGCAAATTGGATTTGTTCTTTTAACTCCCTCAGCTGCTTTGAAAATCCTGCTCAAAGCTGATGCTTAGCTGTTAGCAAAGCTAATATGCTACAGGTATTTTCTTGCTTTGAAGAGAACTGGCATTTGACAGGGGCAGGGGAACGGAGTATTTGTGTAGCTTTCTTTTGTTTATGATCTTGAAGTAGAACCAGTACAAAGGAGGTAAGCTTGGAAGAAAATTTACAAAACTTACAATAGGAAGGAATTCTCTTTCCTGTGTTGATTCTGGTTTTTGTGCTACTCAAAATGTAGGATGCTGCAGAATAACCAACTACGCCAGGTTCCTACTGAAGCACTCCAGAACTTGCGCAGCCTGCAGTCTCTGTGAGTATACTTGATAAATCAACTTGTAGCCTTGCATGAACAATAATATATGATTACCTATTAATTACCTGTCATTATCACTTAATTACGTGCTGAATCAACTTTCTCTTGTAACTCTCTTGGAGCTGCTTTTCAAAACAATTGTACTCAGAT
>JAVSBS010021384.1:57590-74688 GCA_033124195.1 Coracias cyanogaster
CGAAATCAAAGTGATTGATTTCGTTCCAGTGATTTCATGACACCAGCAGCTTCTTTGCAGCGTTATAAACTGGTTCACCATCTGAGAAGACACTCCTTACCCTGCAATGCTTTCTGTCTGTCAAGAAGAATATGGACCCTTGAGCACTGGTCTTTCCCATTAAGATTCTTTACCAGGAAAGAAAAAAAAGAATTCTGAATGACTCCCTTGGTTTCTTTTTCATTTGGCGTAATTTTTTTCTTTTTAAGCAGTATGGAAAACACTATTAACTCATGAAAGACGGTGTATTAGAGGATGCTTAATTATATGCTGTGCTTCAGGCAGGTCTCAGTATTTATAGTTCTTGGCTGTACCATGCTGACTCAGTCCAGGAGCTTCAGTTTTAACAGAACTCCTGCCAGAACTGCTAGACCAGGAGTGAGGATTGGCAGCTTCATGGTATGAACGAAATTATTTTGATGTGCTTCTGCCCCATAACATAAGGATGGTTGTACCGGGTTGTGCTAAAAGCTGACCTAGCCCAGAATCCAGTCTTCAACAGCAGATACCAAAGGAAAACTGGAAAGTTGGCAAATAATGTAATAATACTCATTTAATAAACTGTCCCAGCTGCCAGGGGTTTGCACTTAGCGACTCACTGAGCCTATTGGGCTTCTTTGAATTTAGTAGCTCTTAAATAATTTTCTTCTATGAGTTTATTGGATAGCTTTTTGAGACAATCTAGCACGATTTTTTGTGGCAGCCTATCTGCCAATGGGCTAGCCCTGTGTAGCATGGTGAAGTACCTCCTGTTATCTCCTTGGAACTTCCCACCAGTTTTCAGTGAGTGCAGCATCAGGAGATATTCGAAAAAGCAGTTCCTTATTGATGTACCCCAGATACACCCTCTGTTGTATCTCCATTAGTTATGTCTTTCAGGTGTAGGGCTGTAAGGATTGTTTCACATGTGGGAGCTGAGCCTTTCCTCTGGTCATCCTTGTCACTGTTACTGAACTTTTTTTCAGTTCTCAGATAGTTGATTTGAAATGAGTCAAGGAGAGATCAGACCTGCACAGTGTGTTTAAAGTGTTTGCACACCTTGAATTTATAGAGGGGAATTATGGGTGCTTTTTTTTTCACTTGCCTACTAGCTCCCAAAATTTTGCTTTGCTTAATTGTTTTAAACTTTACTGAACACTGAGCTGTTATTTTTGTACTTACTACAACTGTGGGACTTCTTTGTAGCATGTTAGTACTCAAGAGTTTCTCAAGTAAAGTTTGAATTACTTTTTCCCTAAGTGCCTCACTGGACCTATATATATCACCTATGTATATATATCACCTATCTGTACTGGAATTCATCTATCATGTTCTTGTTCAGTCAATTAAGTATCATGAATTTCTTCTGCTGACTTGCAGTTCACATTTTGCAACCACAAAGCCACTCTGGCTCTGTCAAAACAAGGCGCAGTAAATAAAGTATGTTTCTGAATTATCCATAGAATTCCATTGCCGTCTAATACAAAAAGTGACTACATTTTCTAAAGGGTCTACTGATTATGAATGTGCCGCATAAAATATCCTGAGGATTGAAGATAGACAGGCAGGTTCTTTGAAAATGTCACATGACCGTCCTCTGTGCTTTAGTTGACAACCTTATATTTTCACAGAATTATTTTGGAATAAAATTATTTTCCTAAAAAGTTTCAAGATCCAAATCTGGAAGTCAATCTAGAAGTTCAAACAACTGTCACAAAAAATGTTGCTACGGTGTGCACTGATCACCAACACCAGTGGTAAAAGTCTAACAGTGACAGTAAGTCAGCATCTGTACCAAGCTATCCAGTCTGGTTAGAGTTAAGATGTGTTGGTTGAGAAATGTACTCTGTTGAACATGCTCTCCTTTTCTTGTGTATAAACACCTTCTGTGTTGACCAGAAGGTTAACATCTTTTGCATACATTCAATTCAGCCAAAATCTGAAGAACAGAATTAATGAAATGAAATTATTTCTGCAAAATTATGTCATCTGTGTATAACTCACCACTACACAGACGCACATTATACTATATTAGCTCCCAGGTTCTTATGTCCATCTTGAACAACATTCACCTCCTTAATATACAAAGCATTTGTTAAGGTTTCTAAAGGTGAAACAGCCCTAAGAATTAATTATCTTATAATTGTTATTTGGTCAGTGCCTTTTTTCTTTATTGACCAGACACAGACTGAAATATCTCAGCCATGTGCTTTTGAGGTTACAGTTCTTTCCTTTGATCTTTGAAAAAGTCATGAGAAAATGCTGGTCTAGTGACTATATTAGATTTTCTTTCTGCTAAACAAACAAAAAAAATCTTGCTGAGATCACATCACTCTATACACATTCTGGACCAAAACACGATAAGCCAAGCAAACAAGAGTTCCTTTGTTGCTCTGAAAGAGACTGTTGAATTTTCAGCACAGTTTCTAAATAAAATGACAGTCTCACTCAGGCTCTGTTGCAAATATTTTTTTCCTTGGGTGAAGAAGTTGAAGAAGTAAACCAAACATAGTTTCTGCAGTCTGTGAAATGGCCGATATTTTGTGACAGAATTAAAACAGAGGGAGAATAGGAGTGGTCAGCAGAAACCTTTAGACAGCTGTGTAGCAGACCCAAGATGGAATGATAGGGGTTTGTATAGAAAAGCTACTATCACCTGAAAGACGATCACCAGCAAAAGAGACCTCTTTGAGGAAAAGAAAACTATTATTCTATTGTTTGCTTAAACGGGGTTGTGCCTGTCAGATAAAGGTGTACACAGATTCAATTTCTTGTTTCATATAGTCTAGGAATTTTCTGTTCACAAGGTGGTTCTTGCATTGGTTTCTGATTTACAATAGGAATTATTTCTTGAAACCTTTGAAATAGCAGGAGTCTTTGCAGGAGTGTAATTAAGAGGTTAAAAGCCTTCACAAAGGCAATTCCTGTAAGATAACAACTTCTTGTATTTATTATGTTTAACTGTGCAGGTGGCATGATTTCTGAAAGCCTCATTAACCCTTTGCTTTAGGTTAGTATAGCTGCAGAAAACTGAAAACTGGTCACAGGACTCAAATTTCTGCCTTTTGTGGTTTTACTCAAGAAAGGCAGTCATGCAGAGGGGCAGGCCATACTAACGGCCTTGCTACCTTAATCAGTGTGAAGAGGATTATATTAAAATCTTTTTAATATAAGTATATATATAGAATTGTGTGTGTACATGCACAACATATGGGTATATCTATATATGCACACACAGGTTTTCCATATTCATTTGTAATGCAAGTTCATCACGAATTTTTGCACAATAAGGTATTTCTGGATTATATACTTTCCTTATTATATAGCTCCAGGCTCAAAAAATGACAGTATAGGTATCAATATTAATAGATGCATTAATTGATTTTAAATGGCTTGTAGCACATAGAAAAAGAACTAATATATTGTAGAAATGAGCAACAATTTCTTGCACTTTCTTGTTCGTGTTGTAATATTGCGGGCATGCAGAATGATGTGACAAGTCTGAGTGATAAATATTCATAAATTTCTTAAGGCTTGACCTACCTCTAGAGTAGATCAGTCTTCTTCAGATAACAGACATTATTCAGTAAATAGTATAAAATGATAAATGGGCATAAAACATTAAGAAAAAGACCCTAAGATTTGTCAATTTCATCTTCAAACAGCAAATAACTATGAGAAAACCTTTATACTGTTGCCTCAAATCAAACAAAAAAACCCTGATTTTCTGTGACTGAAGTAAAAAATAAGATTAAACAATACCAAAACTCTAATTTTGTAGAAGTCTTTGTAGTTCAATAGCAACAACAGTGACATACTACTGTGATTAATAAATGAGTTCAGTTCCCAGAGCTTGGACAAGGATTGCTCAGGACTCCAGTTCCCTTTGTGACAGGATGATTTAAGGAAATAACCAGAACATGTTGATTTTGGGATGTGATTTTGATCTCCAAGTTCAGTAGAAGGATATCTTCAACTTATTATATGGGCTATAATTTTCCTCTGAAAATTCTAGTGTGAATACAAATTTTCTAAATCCTAACAATTCAAATGGCATTTATTTCTGTTAAGCCAAAAAGAGGAAAATATGTTTGTAGGTACCATGATCGAAAGAGAGGAACACATAATCACTGATGTGTCCCAACTTACATCTTGGCAGCAGGGGTTGAAGTGCCACTTGACTGCTGTCTTCCATGTCACCTTGAGCAAATGTATTTCTTTAGAACTGACTATAAGCAGATGGTCTCTGCATTTTGTGTTTCCCACAGTGTCAATATCCCCATTCTGCTTTTAAATCAAGAAGCCTTTTAGTGATTTTGAATATACCTGTATGGTCCACAAGCCTTTTACGTATGTATGTTGATTTGTTTTTCAAATATTGTTATTATTTAACAGCTTGGTTTTTGTCCAGTTATTTTTCATTTAATATATATATTTGTTTAAACAGGTCTGGTTTTTTTCTCTAGTGTAATTGTCTTGTCATTTCTAATGACATCCTTTCTTATGTAACAGAATTGGCATATAATTTAAGCATTTTTGAACAAGAAGGGATTGGTAAAACAGGCAATGACATGTCAATTTTTTTTTTTTTCCCTGAACACATTAACACAAATTTTATATTACTAGCAACCAGTAAGTTGCAGATCTCTGTTTGCAAATGTTGCTCCGTAAAGGAGAAAAGCGTAATTGGCATTGCTGATGGAAAAGCAAAGCTTCTCCTATTCCTTTATTGGTTATTCTAATAGAACCCATTGCAGTGAATACTACAGATGGAACTTCATTCCTGTTTATTTTCTTGTTTAGACAGCATTGTTAATGAGCAGATTTTACTTCTGCACTGTTGAATACAGAAATAGTCAAAATCAACAAAAGATCTGATGCTATGTCACTGCCACACTAGTCATGAAGGACATGATACAGTAAAAAGCAAGCACTTTTTACTGTATCACCTGCTTTCATTCCTGCAAAAGTTAAGAAGACTTTCATAGTAGAAAATAGGGCAGAATACAACATAGCCCATCTTCCAAAGTGCTGGAAACAGTTGACAGAAGGAAAAACTAGACCATCTTTTCTCCATTGACAACCTGCAAAGTTGGGATATGGTGGAGCAAATTAATTTGAGTTTACAAGTAATGAGAAAATAGTGTCAATAAAATTTGGGTTAAATTTCCTAACAGAACTTGTAAATCACCTGAATTTTATTTTTAAGATACTTCAGTATTTGTGGAGTGACACCAATTTTACATAAAAGATTATCTAGATGTCATCTCGGGTGTCCTTAGCAATTGCCTGGCTGGAACAGATCAGCAAATTGATTTTTCATCTTCTCCCTACCCCTCTATACATTTGACATTTCAAGAGAAGATTTCATTTGTAATCCAAACAAAGAGTTGGCGACTTTGAGGGCACAGAGTTCTGAAATGCTTGCAGTTCAGGCTTGAAATTTAAAAGCCCTTTTTTTTTTCAGAAATATTAACTTTAAACAATTTTTTTTCCAGTTTGATGCTTGTATTAATACTGATTTTTAAAAGGCAAAACAACTTTGATGAAATCAAAGAGAACTGAACCAAGAAAACCGTTTTCATGAAAAGGCAGGAGCTTTAGTTGTGGTTTTCCACATCACACCCCATGATAATGAAGCCTGCAGAAGGCTTTATCCTTCTTAAGAAATCAAGTACCTCAACAGGTACCCACACACTCCCTGAGGAGGAATTTCCCACAGTTTAAACCAAGGTTGTGTGTACACATACACAAAGACGTCTCAAACCTCACCATTGCAGTCTCCTCATTTTTATTGCACATCTTAACCATCCAAGCTACTAGAGCCCTGGAGTGCACTTAATAATAGAAGACTGATTGAAACATGGAACACTAGTACAGTATCAGACCACCTCTCTCAGTCACAGATACTTTTCTAGCTCGATATAATCATTTAGGAGGAAGATAGAGGTGCAAGGCTCCCTAAAATGCATGTGCTACTATTTTTGGGGGGAGTGCAGTCCCTAACTCAAGCTGTAGAGTCAGTTGCTTTCAAAGTGGGATGCAAATAGGCTGAACTTGATCAGCAATTCCAGGCCACTGGGTGATGTTTTCTTTCATCCATTAAAAGCTACTATGCACCTGACTTTTTGTCTTCTGAGTAATCTCAAAAGAGGGGATTTTTAATTACGTTTGTAAGAGAGACAAATTTCTCAGTCTCAGAGCTGCTAGATAAAAATCATCCTGCATGGCTGAAGCCCTCCAGGACGTGTGGAAGGAGGACAAGAAGCTGCTGTTGGAGGCACAGGGGCTCACACTAGATTTCCAAGGAGATCCTCTGGCGACAGACTGTGGCTACAGCCAGCCTAGCAAAGCAAACAGTGCTTCAGAGTGCTCCCAGGCACCAGCCGTGACCCTCTGTCCTGCTGCACTGTTAACAGGGTCCTTGACACACTTTTGACCCGTGCCAAGTAACATTTGCCTGAACTGTTCTCCAGGGGCATCTGACAGTTCAGACGGCCCTGGGACCATCCCCAGTAGGATCTCTGCATACGGCCACCTCACTTGGGAGGCTAGGAGAGGTCACTAGCGTAACACAGGTCACTTAGAGACAGTTGGCTGCAGGACCTGGGAGCATTCCCAGCCACACCAGATGTGCCGGTCTAGCTGCAGACTCCTGATCTGAGCCTGCAGCCAGATTCTTAGGAAAACCTTACAACTCCTGCTGGCCTCCACTTTTTCCCACCTATGGGGATTGAGGGTACCCGGTATCAGAGCCCATCTTTGTGTAACATAGCATTGCAATTGGCCGTTTGTGCTTTATGCAGTGTTCTAGCATCCTGGCCTTGGTTTGGATGCGGGCTTACCAAGACACCGGAGCAGCGTGTTTGGATATGAAGAGAAACATTAAGGATTGAAAGTCTCTGAGCTGCAGAGACCTCCTTACGTAAAACTGAGCAGTGGGACAGGAACAAACACTCCTAAACTGTGACTTGTGACTTCTCTTTTTTGGTCTTTCTGTTGCCACATGGGGTTCTTTGTTTCAGTCTTGTAGAAGCCCCAGAAGGGCAGAGCTGTAAGGGAGCTGTGGGAACTGCCGTGCTGGTGTGTTGTAATTAAGCTTTTACAATAGCCCTAGCACTTTTCCCGGTGGACTGATGGGGATATCCTGCACAAAGGGCCATGTTTGAAAAACATGGCTCACAATAACCAGCTGTATTTTCATTGCATCCAGTCTTCAGAGCCAGTTTCGATGTCACTTGCCATTATTTAAATGAGACTTTAGTCAAAAGTCCTGTGAACAAACCCTTGAGGGGGTCTGTGTAACCACATGCTAGCAAAGATAGTGGGGCTGCAAGTGACCCTCTCCTGCCAATTATACCCTCCCCAGACTCCTGTCTGTCATTGCTCCATACCTTGTGGTGAAGCTTGGCTGTGGCTCCCTGCATAACAGAGTCAGGTCAGGAGAAGAAGAAGGTGGTAGGAGAGGGAGGAGCACACCTCTTTAATCCACTAGTCCTCATGTGCTCTCACTTCGCTGCCCCCCCTGCCTGTTACGTATAGACCCATTTCATTTGATTATACCTTTCCTATTAAACTTAAATGTCAGAAGAAACATTTTGTACCTGACTTCTTTATCTGTCTTTGTGGCTCTCCTCTGGTCCTTTCATTGTACTCAGGCCCCCATCCAATGCAAGAAGAGGCAATCCATGTAATAGCTGTTTATTTCCCGCCTCTCCCCAGGGGAGAATGACCTGGGAGAAATCTTCTCAGTCCCGTATCTAGTGTTTGATTTAGCCCTGAATGAAAGAGCAAGACACTCCAACAAGACCTTAAAGAATTTCTTGATCACAAGGTGGATCCAGGTTGTAGCTGGGCTTGCTCTTGAGAGAAGACTCAGACAAAAGAAAAAAATATATATTCCCTTAGAAACCTACAAGTGGTGTAAAACAAAGTATCCAGTCATATTGAATTGATCAAAAAATGCAACTCAAATCTTTTTCAGACATCTACCTTCACCTGTTTTAGAGTACCAATCATTGAGTCCTGTTTACAATTTTATACGAATAATATATTTTCATAATTTTTGCACATGGTCGTAGCATTCACAGTATGTCACAGGAAACACCAG
Organism: Coracias cyanogaster; assembly: GCA_033124195.1. Taxonomy (NCBI): domain Eukaryota; kingdom Metazoa; phylum Chordata; class Aves; order Coraciiformes; family Coraciidae; genus Coracias; species Coracias cyanogaster. The sequence goes on from JAVSBS010021384.1 coordinate 65,719, forward strand.
TGGGATACAGTCCACATAGCTCAAGCATTTGCTTTGAAAGGTTTGGACATTTTAAGTGAGCTCATGGTGAATTTCATACTGGCTGCTTTATTTACATGCTCCCTATCAGAAGAGATCAAGCATTTCTGCTTCCCTAAATTGGCTTTCTCTGGAATATAATAGCAGCTTTCAGACTCACCACATGTTATCTATATATTTTCAATTAGAAATAGGGTCATGTTTGTGAGTTAATGGGTTTATTTCTGGAAGTGCCAAAACTTTGATCAACACATGTAGAACAATTGGCTGAAAACAGCGATTTTGATCAATGCTTTATATATCAGGGTGCATTACCTACAGTATGACAGGAAACATAACCACTGCTGAAACCTTTTAATATCTGCAAGAGGGAAAACGGTACTTAGAAATTTTAAAAAGATTAGATAACGAAAGAGCACTTGAGGCAGTACTTCTTACGAGCACTTGCAGGATACATAATCCAGTTATAGGACCTGCAGCACAAATCATTGTAGCTTCATGATTTCTTCCAAGCTTTATTTAAGCAATAATTCATCTACCTAGAATTTCATTTGTATTACAGCAGTCCTGGTTTTCTTTCTGTGTTGTGTATTTTGTTTGCATAGCCAGTGGTGGGTTTATGTTTGGAAACTTCATCTATTAAAAAAAAATTTCCTTGCTTTGCTTCCAGTCATGGGTAAGATAAAAATCCTGGTCTCACTGACAACAGCAGAAATGCTGCCATTTCAGCCAGAGGATCACATACAAACAACAGGCTCTTGGCTTGGCCACACTGCCAGGCATCCTGTGAGTAACTCCTGTGGAGTCAACAGGGACATCAGAGCAGCGCAGGCAGGCTTCGTATTGAACAAGATGTTAACTGTAATACACATTTAGTTTGAATAAAGCCTCCATTCTTTAATCAGTGTAACTGTCAAACTAAGGCAACTGTAACTTCTTAGTTTACATACCAACATCACCCAGGGAAGAATTTACTTCTGACTGAACACAAAGAAACCTCATCTACTCATTCAAATTATACCTTATTTGAAAACACAGGCGTAGCACAGTTGTTGCCGGGGGAATGGGGGAAGTACAACATGAGTATTTCTAAACATTTCCAGCCTCACCCATTTGTTGACAGACCCTTGAGTTATTTTGGAAGCTCTGTCTCTGCTGCCTGCCATGTCAGTTATTATATTGAAAATTTAATTGTACAAGGGCTTTGACACTGAACTTTGTAAATTTGTTCCAACTGACCTTGTCTCAGTTATTTGCCAGCCTGGCACAGAGCCTTAGCAGTGATTATTTGTTCTCATGCAGTAGGTAGGAGCAGTGTGGAGAAGGAGATAGAATGGACCTGACATTTTACATGACTGAAAATGAGGAAGCAGCTTTAAATAAGGAGATTAGTATGCCCACCACAAGGAGTATTGCATTTCTCTCAGACAGACCGAATTTAGGTTGTACAGAATTACTTCTTTGTACCCTGGGTGTGGCTGTTTGTTCTGTAGTGTTTTCAAACATCTATTTAAATTTATTTCTGTTTCACCATTCAGTTAATTACTCCTCTGTATAGGCGTCTTCAAGAAAAGTTTTAGAGGGTAGCTTTCATGTTCTGAACAAGGTACAAGTCACTGCAACACATTAAAAGCAGAAAAAATGTATCCGAGTTTCAGAAATCTGAAGCACGCTTTTGAGTCTTTCCCTGAAAGCATCACAATGGGAAAGCAAAACATAGCAAAAGCAGAAGCCAATTAATATATGACATAATATTTCTAGCACCACATCTGCAGAAGGTTCAGTAGAAATAATCCTTACTTACACAAGTGTGAGAGCAAAGTGTCACCTGCAGACTCTGAAGAGGTACGATGTGCAGCTGAGCTCCCTCTGTTGGCTCTGCAGCAACTGATGTGTATTTAATAACTTCTTTTTCAAAATAAGTACATCGCATTAGCAACACTAATCTCTGTTTAAAAAACATTTTGCCCCACTACTAAACAATGTGAACTTCAATGCTCATTAGAATCACTGAAATAAACAATATTTTTTAAAAAAAGACAAAACAGGAGCAGAGACTCAGAAGTGGGTTTCATTTTTGGGTCTTACAATGGATGTCGAGTGTACGGAAACCCAAATAATCCTGTGGCTCAGTGATTTACAGGCTCTAAAAGAGAATCTCTGGCTGAGTTTCTGGCACTTTTTCATTCCTTACTTTCAAATAATTGGAAAACAAATTCGAACCTGGTCTGTAGAGAGGTTCTGCTCAAGAATGATCAATGTGTTCTTTCAGTGAGTTGATGGCTTCAAAGGAGAACTATCTGCAGAGAGACAGTTGACAAGAAGACTTGTAAACATGATGTGAGGTCTCAGGGCTGAGACTGCAAGCAAGATGGAAATGTAGAATCACGAGGAAATGAATAATGGATGTGACAAGCCATGTCCATCCTTTGGGGTTGTGTTCTTGGTGATAACTTCTGATAGCCATTGTGTAAGTCCACTGTTCTTTTCTCGGAGTCAATTTTCTCTTCTTTCTTTTTCTCCTAGACGTCTGGATGCCAACCACATCAACTATGTGCCCCCCAACTGCTTCAATGGCTTGGTCTCCCTTAGACACCTGTGGCTAGATGATAATTCTTTGACAGAAATTCCCGTCCAAGCTTTTAGAAGTTTACCAGCACTTCAGGCAATGACATTGGCACTGAATAAAATTCATTACATACCAGACTATGCTTTTGGAAACCTCTCTAGTTTGGTAGTTCTGTAAGTTTTATTGATTTCTTTTTAGACACAATCTCAGCTTCTTTGTGAGCTTTGACCTCTTTGTGATAAATGACTTGAAGACGCAATGTTTAATTTAGATTTTGCTTGAGACAACCTTTAATAATAAAATATTCCCCTAGTCCCTCCCCAGTTGGCAAATGATAGGTAAATAGATATATACATGGGTTAATTAAACATCTGTTTTGTCTTACAGTCTTAATATTAAATTGATACCTTGGGGCTATAAATCTGCAGTTTCCTTTCTACATTTGCACTAGGCTTAGTGATACTCATTTGCCAAGAGGTCAAATTCATTTGTCGCAGAAAATGTTCTTTTTGAAATATAAATTGGGTTTTCTGGATTGTATATACACTACAAACCAAAATTTTCCAAAAATTATCTTGGAGAAACAGATTTTTTACATCTTCCACAGTTAAACTAGCATTTTCTAAATCACTTATTTTGATGTAGCTTAAAGTTTTCATCTCCAATAAAGAACTGTGTAAGGGAATTAAAAAATCATGCTATCATCTGGCCAGTGAAACAAACGGGAAGAAATGAATTGTGTGCCCTCTAAGACTCTAAGGCTGGATGCAGAAAGATTAGAAACAATGAATGAACTGAAAGCTTTCTGGATGAGTTGGAAATAATGTCATCCAGTAGAAAAAGTATGCATTTCCTTTCATAGAAAGTGTATGTAATTTTGTATTTTTTTATGTTTGCATACCAGTTCAATTGAATGAAACATGCATAGCTCGCACCAAAATCTGAAAGGTGTACTTTGGAGCACGGTTTCAGCTTTTTATCTTCTAGGAATGTACCAAGTGGAAAAAATTCTAGACTGGCTGGAGAAACTGAGGTGGAGAAGTTGTTTCAGGATGCTTTGGAAAATGTTAGCATTATTAAGAAGAGAATAATGTTTTCAAGCTTTACAAGCTGTCTGAAACCGGTCTGTAAGACACATATAGCATATTTTAGCATATTCTAGCCCCAGTGTAAGCATTGAACTGGCACATGCCAAGGTCCTTCATTGACAGCTATAATCACCACCTCTGCCTAGTGCGCTTAATATATCCGTATAAGCATATAGGGTACCAAAAATGGGGGATAACAGCTGCCTTGTGCCACAAAAGCTTTGCCTTCTGTTTACACTAAGTATCAATCCCGTTCAAGTTAAAGAGTGGATCGACTTGTCATTTGACTGAGCTTCTAGACTTAATGTCAGTAATGTTAGACAAGAGACTGTCTTGAAGGTTGCTCACTAGATCCCTACCAGAAATACAGTAATAAGAGGATAGTTAAGAAATGCAAGGGGAAATTATTTCTTTTCATGCCCTGATTACATCTACTCCTTTACATTTCCTTATTTTATATCTGTCTTGTTTATTTCTAATCTTCTGGGCTTCATACTGATTAATAATTGAGTCATTCCTCATCATCTACAACATTTCCAGCTCATGAAAATCTTTGTGTGTTGTTCTGCTTTCTTTTGTTTGCTGCTCTATACAGTCAGGCAAATTTTCAACTCAGTGCAAAAATGCATGCTCAATTGGAGCAGATTTGAAGCTCTGTCATTAAAGATCCAAACAAACTGGAATCTGGGGATGCACTCTTCACACTAACTACAGCATTAAAGATCAGTGTGGTCATTAAAAAAACAATCAAACAACAAGTTGATTACAATTCTTCCTAGGAAAGAAAAAACACATAGAACATTTGCATTTTGCTATCAGAATCCCAGCCTTTTATGGACAGGTAGACTCAATTTCTGTAGGTTCTGAAGAACAGAGAACCTCTGATCTTTAAAATTATTTTCAGAGCAGAATGAAGCATTGAAGGGGAAGTGCCTGGCAGCCCCTCGTTCATGGCCCTTCTTTTCTTTTAAAGTGCTACTCCTGTAGTTTCTCTCTGCTATGGGGGTAGAGTGTTAAGAATAAAACAAAAAGGAAAAATCTGATGGGAAAAAGGCATTCTTTTTAAAAAACAATATGAAGTGGCTCCAAGTTGAATCTACTCACATTAATGAGCTTCACACAGAGTCGGGTTTTTCCCTGTCGCTCTAAAACACTTAGAAGTAGGCAGCACTCTGAGCCTTTCTTGGGGGGGTGGTTGAAATATGTAACAAAATTACTGTCAGTTACTAAACATTTGAGAAATTAGTTGTTCATTTTTATAGTTTCAAAGGAAGGCAAGTTACAGTACTTTTAAGATTGGTTAGTTTTCTCATCTCGGTGAAGCTGTGACATTTTTGTCCTATGGCTTTGTGTCTTCTTTCATTCCGCAAGCCTAATGTCCCTTTCCTGTCTGCCATATTATCCATCTCCTCACCTGCTCCTGTCCTGTGCCATACCCTCCAACACCCCGTGAATGTACATTTTCCAAATATACACCTCACACGCCACACACACAGTTTTTTAAGAGCAGTTTTTAACATGTTAATTAACCACCACTGAGAATATGTCTACAGTTTCCCAGTATTCAATATGCAAACCTCAACCTGAAACTCTAGGATATACCCTTCTTAGACAATCTAGGTGGTTTTAAAACATCCCTTCAATGTAACCAAATGGAAGCCTGCATGGGTGTAGGGAATATCGGGAGAAAGCAGAGAGGGCGGTGGAGGTGCCTTCTGTACATTCTCTTGCAAAACCATGACTTGCATATAATCAGTGCATGCCTGAAAATAGGTTTCTTTTGATTTAACCATCAAAATGTTCTGCTCAAGTCCACTGTGTGCAGTGTGCTTTCCTGACTGTGTGCTTAATGTTCCCCTGCAGACATCTCCATAACAATAGAATCTACTCCCTGGGAAAGAAATGCTTTGATGGGCTCCACAGCCTAGAGACTTTGTGAGTTGACCTCTTATTTGTTTCCTTTTTTTTTTAGAGTGTTTTCATTAATATTCTGAAAGACTAAAAATAGCCTAAAAGCCAAATGTGGTTTTTGGCTTGCCTAATCACTACAGGATCTAAGTGATGGTTTACAATGACTCTATGTAGCAAATCCTATTTTTTACTATAACATTAGGTTGCCTTTTTAATAAACATTGTCAATTGATAAATTGTTTGAAGGACAGTTGAAAACTGTACTGAGCATTGAAAAAGAAGTGGCTATTCATGAACAGTTATGTTTGTCCAGTTTAGTAGTATTTATTTGTCTTGTTTAATCAATAAAGCTAATAGCTATGTTGGGAAATTGTCGCAATGAAAAGCTCTAACATTAAGAAACTGTCTCACCATAGAGGAGGATTATAAAATTAGATAGTTTTTTTGTTTTGTTTTGTTTTATCTCTGGAAAAATCAGAAGTGCCAGATAGCCAAATTACACATGTATTGTACAAGGAGGGAAGGGGAACGTTTCAGTTGTATCCAAGTTTTTGTCTTTAAAGAGCTCTGATAAAGAATAGCACTGGTAAAGACTGACATTTCCTCATGTTTTTACCACAGTTCTGTTCAGACCAATTCAAATTTTCTTGAGTTTTCTAGCAAAAAATAATTCTATAGAAGAAAGCCAAACAGGAACATAGTGCAGATGTTTAGTGAAAAGTATTTCTCTACAGTTAATCAAATAAAGATGTTGCTTGCTAGAGTAGCCCACAGCCCCCAAAAGTGCTACAGGGACAGTAAAACCATGCATATTCTTCCCCTGGCACCTGCCACAGTCAGCTGCAGCATTTTCAGAGATTTTAGATATTTCACCCAACCAAGAGAGAGGCTGAAAGGCCTGTTACAAGGAACAAATAAAGTTTCAAACATTAAAAATGCTAGACTAAAGGTCACTGTTTGCTTTCTCATCAACAGAACTATATACTGCCCACTATCATGTTTCATTAAGATTAGAAAGCAAGAGGTTTTTCGGTTTTCTTTTTTACCTCTAGTTTTGATTACATCGATCCCTTGCCACTGAATTGCAATTTTACAATTTTGACTTTTAGCCGCCTGTGAGTTGAGAGGAAGTCCCTTAGTGTAGCACCGGAAAGGGGGACAGGAAAGGGAGAAGGAAAATGTGATTGTTATGTTTTTTTAAAGCGAGATTCATATGGCACTTGGTCAAAAATGGGGAAAAACAGAACAATGGAATAAATTATTGCAAACTCAGTCCCAGCCACCTGGCATGAGCGAGATGAAAACATAGAGGACAGTCAGAAACCTGGGAATAAGTGTAGGTGCAGCCACTTCACTGCAACAGGAGAATGTAGCACTTGCCTCAAGCACGGTAATTGTACACTGTATAGACCAGTTTCCAGATAGTTCCAAGCTAATCTAGAGAGATCTCAATGTAAGTGATGGACGCCAGCTTTAAGACCATTTGTTTGCATCGATGCATAGGTCTGGAAATCACGTATCACTGGAGGGCAAAACCAAACTGTACATGCCTGTAATCTCTTTTTGTCAATAAGCAGCAGAGAGAGAGTTACAAGCAGGAAGGAAAGCCTTGTTGAGTTCAGACAGCAGTTTCCTGCCCACATTACTTCAGCCTGATACTATTTCAATTTCAATCTATTCTAAACTGTGATTTGTGTTTTGCCTGTTCAAAAGGCTTTTGCTCAAGTTTTTCAGACTGTAAGCTTCATAAAGCATCACAGTAAACTGGCATATCTCAGGTTTAGTTTCAGGGGTCTCCTGAATGCTAAAGGATGCACATATCATGCTGAGGGCACAAGGAGGCTTACAGTCCATTCAGCCTACCGGCATAAAGACTAATTACTACTGCAGCATGAGCAGTTTTTAAAGCAGAGGTCACTACCCTAGCTAAACTACCTTTTTTTACAATGTATGTGGTTAGGAACATTCTCTGTATGAATACTTACAAATCTTAAAATTAACAATACCTTGAAGGGTAATGTTGCACTTACTTTATGTTTTCCCAGTTGTTTTATCCAGAGGAAGATTTCCCCCAATTGTTTTTACCCTCCAAACTCCAGTATCTCTTATTTTTATCACTTAACCATTGGGAAAAGTCTCATTAGAGATCTTTTCATCAGAAAAAAACAAAAAAAAAAGAAAAACTAATACAAGTAGACAGTGAGTCAGAAGCAAGTGAAACCTTTATATTGAGATACATTAGCCATGTAAAATGCAGCTCATCATACAAAGTTGTTGAATATTCTGTTTGAAAGATACTTTTTCCCATTAATGCTTTCAGTTATGAAAAGGATGGGCAATTTACAAAACAGCAAATCCTTTAGTAGTATCGGAACCTACTTATGTTTTCTTTATTGCAGAGTAGCTAAGATAGAACTAAAAATAGGACACTGATAAATGGTAATGCGCTGTAAATAGAGTTTGTTGGAAAACATCCATACACTTTTGAGGATTTCCTGGCTTTTGGCTCTCTGTATTTATTCAGTGCATGGGCGATGATATTTCATTACAAATGCCAACAATTCTATGTTATCCATTATTGCAGTGCATAACCTAAATAGTAACATCTATTTTCACACAGAGATTTAAATTACAACAGTCTGGACGAGTTCCCCACTGCTATCAGGACACTAACAAACCTAAAAGAACTGTAAGTACAGAGCTCGTATTAGGAAGGAGGATGTTTTGTCTAGTGTGTGGTTTTTTTAATGCTCGTGATTTTATCAGTAACCCTTAAAAACTGATATCCTAGGAAAAACTAATAAACATGCCAACATGCATAAAATATCATTTTCAGCATTCAGTTTAGAGCACTCATGTTCTGATAACTTTTACTTTTACACTGCATTGTGCAGTGGTTTTTTTCCAGGAACTTCATTCCTGGAATACAGTAAATAATAACCACAATTAATTCACTTTGAGTCCCAAACACAACCGTTGGATTTGGCAAACAATCCAATATATCGCGGTCTTCTAGTCTAAGAAGAAAAAGACATGTCACCCTTATTAGTCCATCAGGTTTAGATGTCTTTACCTTCTCCCCTCCCTCCCCTCATTAAATCAAAGCAGTTTCTTTTCTGTATAAATAGTCTTTTGTAGTGCTGTAAATAAAACAGTTCTGGGTGCACAGATGTAGTTTGCATTAAAAAAAATTAACAAAAAAATAAAACAACCAACTTTATTGTAAGAAACAGCTGAATTCTAACAAAATGAATGAAATTCTCTTCACACATCATATACACAGTGTCCACATCAATGCATATGTTCAGAATTCTTTCCATTTGAATTATTTACCATGTTACCGGTACCATCAGCATAGATTTGGGGGGGGGGGGGGGGGGGGCA
>JAVSBS010021384.1:74698-100480 GCA_033124195.1 Coracias cyanogaster
CCCCCCCCCCCCCCCCAAAAAAAGGTGGTCATATATTAGTTGGACATGGTTGTACCCTTGCTACATCACAAACTGATCTTAAAGCTGCTTTAAGGAGCTACCCGAGATTTATGCAAAGCAGAGATCCCCAGGCAGTGTTGACTCCAGGTTAGCACCTCCAGTGTTGGCAGAGTGCAGCTCTGGAGGAGGGAGTGGGGCTATGAGTTTCTCAGCCCGACTGTTCTCAGGTGCTCTTCTGTCATCTGTCGGCTAAAATAATTGGTATGAAATTCAGTGGCCTCAAAGGATTGCCTTTTTCCTGACCTCTGGAGTCCATAGCCAAATAAGGTTAAGCCAGCTTTACAGTAAATGCACCTCTCTCAGTCCAACAAAGTGTCTGATGTGCTTGGGATTACTTACTGGCCCCTGCAGGACTTCACCTCTAAGTATCAAACATTGTCTCAGATGAGCTCCTAGGTGCAGGAAATCTTCGGAGCTTGAAATTGCTACCTAACATCCCAAATCCAGCACAAACTGTGAAATCATGTGCTTCAGTGCTTGCTTTGGGTCCTGGAAGCTGATCTCATAAGCACAAGGTGTCTCCCGTGAGGTTGTACATGCCCTGCCGTTGTCACCCAAGTGGGAGCTCAGGCCCACAGAGACTCAGCTCATTGCAGTGCCACCTTACTAAGGATGTTTCTGGGTGGGACCTACTTTCTCTCTCAGAATTTCTGCCTGGGCTCAAAACACGAACGATGGCTTTTTGTCTATAGCTTGGAGGTATCCAAGGCAGCCAGTCAGAGGTGGAGATCTGCTGGCAAGTGGCCAGTGAATCAGGGCCCTATCTATTTCATGCTACAGGGACACCATTATCCCAGATGCTGTGCACTTCAAGATCTCAGCTGTAGCAGTAGTTAGCTCTCCAAAGTAAGTGAGCATCAGCAAAACCCAAAGTTAATTCATATCTATTGTTTTCCAGACTGGATTTTTAAGATACCTGTAGAAGCATTTTTCCCAGTGTGGCCTTAATATAGTCTTTTTACCCACGGGTGCAGGTAGGGTTTACTGTTCTTTCACTCAGTATGTGAACTGACAGGCTATAAAGTGCCTTCAGTTCAGACAGGGTGTATCACGTGGGTACACAGGACACAGGCTGAAGCTGTGAGCACATTCCCTTCCAACCTGCTCAGATGTGCTTCAGGCTCTGCTGTGTATAACTGCATTGGAGTCTCCTCTTGGTGGATGATTGGGCTGCTCCCTCACTCTCACTCAGGTCAGAATGGTGATGAGGGGCCAGATACTGCCCTGGGAAGTAGTCATGCCTTTCCTTAGCTTTTCTGTCATGCAAGGAATCTCATTCGATGCAGCCACAAAACTAATCTGTTCACTGGTTCTGGATTAAATGGGATCCTCACATTGCTCAGAGTCTCCGTCTGCATGGATGCAGTTTATATTGCATGCAGAAGAATGAGGGGTTTCGAGTGTTGCTCTGTAGCTCATCAGTTGTACCACAGTGCCTAAACAAGTAAAACCAATAATGTGGGACCTGTTCAAGTAATGGCCCAGTGTACTTGCATCAGTGAACAATTTGAGGCTTTCTAAATGCATACATTTAAGCTGGGAAGCCTTTTTCATACCCGACTGAACTAATGGGAGTTTCCCACACAAATCATCATTGTTCTTTTGAAATCTTAGTTGTTTCTTTTGTTTTTCACAATGGAGAATTACTCATATGAATAAAATCCAGTAATTAATGATGAAACAAAGATTTGGTCCTCTGTCCAGCAGGCACAGCTACATTGGATGGTTTATTCATGTCCACATTTAAAATGTTTCCAAAAAAAAGGTGGTTGTGGGAGGCTCGACCTATTACAATATAATGTATAAAATCATTTACTTGATAAAATTGTGTGTTATTATCCCAGCAAAAGAGATAGTTGTGGTTTAACAAGTACAGGGGGAAATACATCTACTATTTTATCGTTATATAATTTTAAATATTCAACTATTAATGCTATTAGTTCATATCTGTGTGTGCATATTTACATTATATCTATATACATACACAGTCATACATACATGACGAACAGCTACAAAGTAGTTTCCTACTGAGGACATCTGAATTTTAAAATTCCATTTTGTGGTTTACTTGATCTGAATGTTTTTGTCCATTTAGAAAAGCACAGAATTCCAACTATTGAATTGCTTTTCTTTTCTTTTGTTGTTTTCAGTTCTGTCTTATTCCAGAAAGCAAGGATGTACCTTTACATACAGACAGCTTTCTTATTACAAAAAGAACAAAAATGCTGTGCATTGTTAATATAGATTGTGCCTTCATTTTTTTTTTCTTATTATGCAAACCTTTTTTCCTTTTGTAGGGGATTTCATAGCAATAACATCAAGTCAATACCTGAGCGTGCATTTGTGGGTAATCCATCACTTATTACAATGTAAGTGATAAAGAGTCTTTTCAATTACTCTTCCTATTAGAGAGCGTGGAACTAAGTATTGTATTTGTGGCTGTCAAATAGCTCTTGTTGTGAGCGTACTGTGCCACACATCATTATGCAAGCAAACAAGCTGACACCTTTCCAGCTTTGTGGAAAGAATGACAGTTTGTATGCCCCGTTTAAGGGAAGCAAGTGGTGGTCTCTGGCCTTTGACCTTTTGTTTTAACTATTTCTTCAAAGTCTCTTAGCATTACTGGCAATGTAGAAGCTAGCAAAAATTACTCTTGGTGGATTCCAGTCTGAGTTTGTGTTGTTTTCCATGACGATGCATTTAATGGGTAAACCTCAAAATAAGAAACTGTTAAATAAATATTTAAAAAGTAGCGGCTCATCTTGGCAATATTGTCCTATACACAAAAGCAGCGTGACTTTCAAAAGTGCAAGGGAACCTCTTCTCAGTAGGTGAAGTTCTGGCTTCTTCATCTGCTAACCTTAAATTTGTCTCAGGTCATAATAAAGTTCTTCATATTTGAATTTCCATATTTGCAAATCTGGGAGGAAGAGGAAGTATTTTGTTGACTGGCTTCTGGCTTTAAAACCAAGAAAACAATGACTACATGAATATATAAAATGTGAAATATGTCTGATGGATATGGATTAATAGGTGAGAAAAGCCCAAAGGTCTACCCCTGCTACAACCAGAGGTGCAGAGTCTGTGACTCATCACAGAGAGTTTACTCACTTGCTTATAGGATAACTATGTAATATGTTTAGAATATTTAAAAATATTTTAATATTAATATCTTAATAGCCCATGATATTACTTTTGCGATATTAATAATAGATATTGTGTTATATTATATATAATAAAATGTCTTTTGATCCTCTTTTTGCAGACATTTTTATGATAATCCCATCCAGCTTGTTGGAAAATCTGCTTTTCAACACTTACCAGAACTCAGAACTCTGTATGTGCTTACTTTTTTATTTTGATTGTCTTTGTATATTGCAATATTAGAGTTGTCCCACACTTCCCTCATCACAATTGTATTGAAATGATGTTTTTAAACTCTAGGACTTTAAATGGTGCTTCGCAGATAACGGAGTTTCCTGATCTGACAGGGACTACAAGTCTTGAGAGTTTGTAAGTGCTAGAGAAGTATTTTTGCCTTGTTTTATTTTTTCAAATACTGACTTATTCTAAAGAATGTCCAAAAAATATATTTGTTTTGCAATCTTTAAGAAGTGTTTTTTTTAATACTTTCAACAGGACACTCACAGGAGCCCAGATCACCTCTCTCCCCAAATCAGCTTGTGACCAGTTACCTAATCTCCAAGTGCTGTACGTTTCAGTAAGATTATTAACATTATATTAATGCAAGAGATTAATGAACAAAATAAATGAAATCATTATTTCAGAATTACCCAATTACTGCTATTTCTCTGTATCACGTTACTTCTTAGGAATTCAGCTCAGGGAGCAGGCCCCCGTGTTACTCAAAAAGTTCACAACCCACTTATCAGTCAGGATTTCCCATACATTGCTGGAAAAGATAATTGGTTTGCATATTTTTAGGAAAGGGTAAAACAATTACTGATTGTGTTTTAAAAACAGCACAACTACCTTATTTTCATTCATTCCATCTCTGCTACAGTGGTCTGGGATTTTTATCCTCACTGAGGTAGATAATTCAGTGAAAAATGGAAAATATAACTGAGGAAGGAGTGCAGTTTTGAGTCCTTGTTATGCTCCTCTTTTAGTTAATTTTCCAACCAGACATAAGTAGCTGACTGAAACTTTAATAGCCTATTCCTTGACATAGTTGGAGCACAGTTTTTATACTAAGTATCCAATATTATTTTAGCTTGGGAATTTCCTTGGAGTTTGCTTAATCACTAACGAAAGTAATCATTGTGTCCACATCTTTGAGAATGAGCCAAAAGCTCTTTGTGTATTACATCACTAGGAATGTATTTGGTATTAGTTCTCTGGCCAACATTGAAATAGCACTAATTATAACAGAATTTTTGAATACCAGCATGGATGTCATGAACATTTCCAGAAAAAATTAAGTTTTCGTTGATGGACTCAATATAATCATTTCCAGGATGATAAAATGCAGGAACAGTCTGTTGCCAGAAGAAAGTCTCCACACAGACTTAAGTTTAAATATGTTCTGTATTATTAAAAAACAATAAATTATCTCAAAATAGAAGGCAAATAAATGCTATAGTAATTAATAACTTGTACAGTTCATAGTAGAGTGGGATTGTCCATTGGAAATTCACATTTTTTATTTTTTAGTATCACCTTGTATTATTAGAGCTGATATTTAAAAGGGGGGGGAACCAATTTAATAACAATTTCACGTACTCAAGAGTTGCTCTTTCCCTATTCCCATCAGATTGAAACTAGCCTTCCAAGCCCACATTTAGGTTTGCACATTAGTTTTACCTGTGCCATGAAGTATAACAGTGTGCTGAACCCCCATAAGTTACTTGGAGATCAATCTTTGAAGGGCCTTCCTGGCTCAGATACATACACAAACACTACAAGCACAAGCACTGCTTTGAAAGACAGTTTGTGCATCCTGCCTAGCTACCAATATTTCCAAATGTGGATTAACGTCCATGGAGGCTTCCTGGGTATCTGCACACATGCATTGAAGGTGTATATGAGAACATGGTCCCAACAGTCCTTGGGAGACTACCCTCAGCACAGCTGGGTGTGCACCTCAACACAGGAACCAAAACCACTTGCCCTCTACTGCTGCCAAGAGCCTCATGTATTAACAAAGTGGGAAAAAATCCTTAAAAATCAACAAGTGAAGTATGTCCTGGAGCTCTAAGAGAAAATGAGAAGGATTTTGGCTTTGTTGGGTTTTTTTTTTTAACGTGTATGAAGAGGGAGTGTCGGTATGTACAAAAATCAAGCTGATGATAACATACTTTTAAGAAGACCTAAGCCACAAATCTGGGCATGGCAGTATAGCCACAGACTGTCAGACATACCAAACACCTTTTACCTTGGCCTAAAAGCCTCCAGCTCGCTTGAATTCTCCTCTGTAATGTCTGATTTGCCCCACAGAATACCTGTGAAAAATACAAAAATGGAGCCCGTAATCTTCCGTGCTGTAACAAAAAATAGACATATATTGATGGTAGCCATTGTACATAGTAAAAGCAGAATAGAACACCTTAAAAACACACACAGTCATTACTTGCGTCACTTCAACAAATCAAATACAGAGTGGACTAAATACCCCTGTTGGAATAGTAACAGTGAAAATCAAATTTTATCAAGGAAGTAAATGGGCAGAGAGGAACTAGTTTTAAAGAATTTGAAACAGGAATGAACAGAGATTACTCTTTCAAATGGTAATATTGGATAACTGTGGAAAAGAGCATTTTTCCTAATTCTAGGCATAAGTTTTTTGTCTACACTCTTTTCATTAGCAAATTTCCCATTCAGTTTTGCCTGAGCAACATGTGTATATAGGATGAGACTGTTGAATGGTGGGGGCGAGTATTTAGTTCTTTTTTTTTTTCCCTTCCAGTTTCTGCAAATTGCCTGGGCTTGGTTTTGATTAGTTATATTATACTATAAATCAGTCCAGATGTTTCAGTTATTCTGTAATTTGTTGAGTTTTGGCTCAAGTCTTTTTAAAGTTTTTTTTCCCCATGTAGTGATTGATTTCAAAGTTAGTTCCAATATTTTTTTAACCATTTCCCTCAGTTATAAGATGTAAAAGTCTTAAGGATCAGAGGCAATAGTACTAAATTAAAAGTGTAGAATGGAAAGCTGATTACAGACCATTGTGATTGTTACCAGAGAAATGCAGGATCTTCTTTGAAAAAAAAAATGAGTATATATATTTAGTAGATTATTTTAAATGGCTTAAGTATTTGTCAGAATTTAAAAATTATGAATATGAAGTCTGTGATGTAAATCCAATATTCCCTGTGAACAGATGGCCAATATCATTACTGTAGCAGAAGTCTACAATTCAGGCAGGAAATCTTCAGACAATGGAAGGAATTTGCAAACATAGGATATGGAGTTAATACATCTTGCCTTTTTGCCTCCTCTCTCCTTCTCAGTTAGGAATCAAAATCTGACAGATGAGACATGATAAGTAACTTTGCACATTTCTATTCTTCTGTGACTGTAGATAAAAACGAGTTATTTTAAATTGAGTGTGAAAGTAGACAATGAAAGACCTTTTTCTTTTAATTTTTCTTTGTCATTAATATTTTCTTTTTTGGTCTATTACAGGGATCTCTCTTACAACTTGTTGGAAGATTTACCCTGTTTTACTGCCTGTAAAAAACTCCAAAAAATGTAAGTGTCAAACTAGCCTAAAAAGAAGCATCTATATACAAATGTGTTTGAGCATCATTAACTTGGTTATTGCTGGCCAATTCGACATATTCTAACTACAAACCCTTTACACTGTATCAAAGTGGATTATAAAGCAATCTAAGACACCCCGAAATGTCCTCCAAGTGCCTTTGAAACTGAGGAGATTCCTATTGCTATTTCAGTGACTTGCATCACAATGAAATCGGTGAAATCAAAGCAGACACGTTTCGGCAGCTGGCTGCTCTTCGGTCTCTGTGAGTACAGCCCTAACAACCAATCACCCAGATTCTCAAAACCATGCGGTATATACTGTCTGCTCGCTCTATGCCCCGAAACATCCTTGTTTCTGTATTTCCTCAGTTGATCTTTCACCCATTAGGTCATAATTTTGAAAGGAGAAGAAACATTGTGAAGCTTAGCATCTGCAGCCATGAATTCAAAGATGTAAACTTTTAGCAAGAAAAGTTGTTATTTCTAAATGTTTCTGATGGAGTTGGAGAGAGATACTGAGCCAGAGTTGGTATCTACTGGCAGGCTCACCTAATAATCAGCTCTAGGAGGATGAAATCTTTTTCTAGAGAACAGTGTCCTAGGAAATAGAGTCCAGACGTGTGGGTTTCTAGTTTTCCCAGAAACACATGTGCCAGCAGAGTAATTTTGTCAAGAAACTACTCATTGCTGCAAGTTTTGCAGGATCAAACCTGTACCTTTTTTTAAGAGTTGCTTTCACTCTTTTTGATTTTTCAGGGTTGGTGAAGATTGAGCTTAGTAAATAAAACCTATTGACAATTGATTTGCTGTTCTTAGTCACATCATGAAGACCTTTTAGAATATACCCTGCCCTTCTTTGTGCTGCCTTAGGAAGCTCTGAAGCAGACTGAAAATAACTGCCTTAGACTGTAGAAGGCACTAAGACATTGAAAGAAAGTTACCAGTTTAATAACTAACACCATTAAGTGACTAACATAATTTAAAAATGGAAAAAATATTTTGCACTACGAGATATGCAGAAGCTTATTGAAAATATTTGCATGTAATTAATACCTTTTTTATATTTAGGCCTCCTAAGCAAGTGTATGAAAACTTCCATACTCACTCAGTGGGTATGTAATTTTACACTCACTTTTCTTGTAGGGATTTAGCTTGGAACAAAATTAAAATTATTCACCCCAATGCCTTCTCGTCTTTACCATCTCTGATCAAACTGTAAGTATTTGTATATCTTTATATTAGCATTTTCACGTTTTTCTTGCAAGAGCATACAAAAGTGTAATAACTTGGTGCCCCAGCAGAAACTGAGGCTTTCTATATTCTAATATTCTGGTCTGTTGAATCCGTATCTAAATGTGTGCTTTCTTGTACTTCACCAACGCCCATAGGTATTACGGCAAAGTTGCATATAACACTGTGTAATCAGAGTGATTTGGGGTCCGTGAAAAATATCGGTGCGTCTGCCTTTCTTCATTCAATTTGTTAGCAGTTTAGTCTCCTGTAGCAGTGGGGAATATTTCCTCTTAGCCGTGTTTCAGGACTAAGGAATTGGATTAAAAGTTAAATAAGAAACATATTGCAGGCCACATCTTTATTTCATCATTCCACAGCTGATGGAATAGTTTTTCTTCTGTAGTAAGAAGAAAACATCCAGAGTAGTTAGTGGTCAAAACATCAGCAGCCAATTTTGCAGGCCATGTTCACAAGCACTTCTTGGTCCTTACTAACTTCTTCCTGCTCCTACTGTCAAAGTAATTTCTCTTTTAAGGTGAATCCCTGAGGCATTGGGTGTATGGGGAATATGTGAAACAAAAAAAATCCTCTGGAGTCATCCTGCTGCACGATTGTCACAAAGACACACTGCTGGGCATTTGCTCACAGATAATCCAGTAGCTGCTGGGAAACACAAATTTGCAAAGGGGTGTTTATTTCTGTCAGTGTGCGAAGCCCCCCCTCTGAATGTGACACTGAAAAATGTCCATAAAGACAATATTGTCTATGGCATCCTTTTTGGGACCCTCCTCAGAACTTTGCCACTTTGTGAGGTGACCAATAAATTGTAGCTTTTGTCAATAGCATAGAACAGTCATGAGAGGGTTAAAGAAATAAAAGCCCTTTAACACACACACAGAGTAACACAGTGTACGAGTGTTTCCTGAAATGCTAGTCTCTGACCCTGGTCTGACTGAAGTCAGTGGTCATTTTTACCATTACAGTAGGACCAGAATTTCACCTTTGGTATTTAACTACATTGTGAACAAGATGACACACGCTAAACCAGATAGGCAGAAGATCAGTCCATCAACATACTTTATGTCTAGCCCTTAGATTTCAGGAGATAGTCCAAGAGAAAGGAACTTTGCTGTTCAGTCTTGGGCATAAAACATTTCAGCAGCATCAGACTCCCCTTCTTCCTCCTTCTTGACTGTTGACTGTCTTAAGTATTGCAGTGTAGGTAATTGTGAAGAAGACTGAAAAGGCTCACAGAATTGAAGAGAGAGAGGGAGAAATAGAGAATAGAAAACTTCTGGACTTCTCCCTCTTTCATCGCTTTATCATATCTCCTTGATCACTGTCGCTTCTTCTTTCTGCTGTTTTACTTTCCCCAAGTTACATATCTGTGTTCATCAGCGCTGTGTTCCCTCAGCTCCTCAGACAGACCTCAGCTTGGAAATGTCACCTTCATCTTCTCCAACCCAGGCCTTTCCTACCCTGGAACACACGCCTTCCCTGTACACCTGACCTACTCCCTGTGGAGCTTTCCAGGCAGCTATGCCCTCTACCATCCCAATTAATCTTTTAAACTGTGGGAAGCTCTTCTGATACTGGCTCACTTTAATTCAAACAATCTAACAAACAGATTTTAAATTAATTTGCTAGTCTCAAAACTGGCACTATGAATGTTTGGAGTCAAAATTTGACATCAGAGACTTGGATAACTGCTAGAGATTGCTGTTAACTTTCTGCCAGACACATAGGTGCATACCCCTGAGCAGTGCTGCAGCTTTGCGCTGCTGAATGGGACCTCTGTTTAATGCAGTCATTTTTGATTGGGTCAGAAAAGTCTAACTTGTTTTTCCAACGTGACACTCCTAGTGCTGAAGAAAAAAACATGAAAACTTGTAAGCTGATTTTTATTTGCTGTTATGCAGGGATGTGTCATCCAACCTTTTGTCCTCTTTTCCTGTGACGGGGCTACATGGTTTAACTCATTTAAAATTAACAGGAAATCATGCCCTACAAGGTTTGATATCATCTGAAAGTTTTCCAGAACTCAAGTGAGTATATCGTTAAAACTAATAAGCCACATTTGTGTTCATGTGCAATGGAAGGTGTGTCAGTGTGTTTCGCATGTTACTTCGTATTGTCAGTCTTTGATCTGTGCTATTAGAACTAAAGCAAATATGATAAAAATGATAGACTTCTTTTATTATGCTCACTTTTAACTGAAGAAACTGTGAAGGGTTTTGAAATATTAACCCCAGTACTTGCTTAATATAAGCCACATCTGCTTCCTGGTGATATGTTTCAAAAGCTGTTAAAACAATATTGCTAGCAGCTTAGTGATATGTCCTTCTCCTACTGGACTGTGCTTACAGAACTTCCATTATATTTAATGAGAACACAGCAAATATCTTTTGTTTGAACATGTTTTTTTCTGTAATCTTTTGATTAAGATTCAGATAATACTTTGCCATTATTACTAAACCATTTTGATGCTAGTAATTTTCTCCTGGATGCCCTGTGATACAGGAAGGAAATATTCTCTAGAGATCATTTGTAGCTCTGTCAGTCACTGGATGACTATGGAGAAATCACAGGAAAGAGAGTTTTGCCTCTGACTTCAGGGTATTTGGGAGTGTCCCCTAACTCTCCATTGGTTTTTAAATTTTAATTAGAGGATGCCAAGTGCAACATATGGGGTTTTTCCCATATTTTACCATAACAGGTTTGATATCATGAAATTTGAAACAGTTAAACAGTATGCACATAGTTACAGAATGACAGAATGTTTGAGGTTGGAAGGGACCTTTGGAGGACATCTTGTCCAACCCTGCATGCTCAGGCAGGGCCACCTGGAGCCGATTGCCCAGAACCATGTCCAAACAGCTTTTGAATATTTCCAAGGATGGAGACTCCATCTTTATGGCTTCGCTAGATTTACCTTTCGCACTGGAAAATTCCCATGTGCCTTAGCAGGCAGACAACTCAAGGAGACATTACCACTAGTGAAAAGGACTGGAAAAAGGACCAGAGTGTTTGGAGTTGTCAATAAGAGTGTCATGAGTATAAATGTGGAGCTGATTAAACCTCTATGTACAGCACTGGAGGAATTCACACTAGAACAGTTCTATGATGGCATGTTAATATAAAACAGAAGGAAGAGCTGCAAAAAATTGTTCCGAGGTTAGGAAGCAATGCCTTAAAAGTCTTAATAAGCCAAGTGTAGTTTGTCACAGAGGAGATTGGGCAGTGACTTCATCACAGTGTATGAAACTACTTTATAGCATAAACATTCAAAGTACTAGAGGCTCTACACTCTCTTACACTAGAGACCCTGAGATAGATCTCAGTGATCAAGAAGCAAGTACCACAAGAAATCATTAATGGATGAAGCTGAGCTTCTGCTGTGGTTTTTTCTTCTCTCACTAATTTTGCCCACATGTTGAGGTAGATGACAATTCTAGAATACCTGAAGGTTCTTTAAAGAATGTAAACACAATAAAATGGATTTCTCCAACCTAACAAGTATATAGTGATGTATATACCATGGCCTAGAGGCATAAGAAGTGTTGCAGTAGTCCTATTATCATCCACTATTCAACTTAATTATGTACAATTCAAATTTTTTAGTTCAATTATCAAATAACACTTTAGATTATTTTTCCACCAGTAAAATTATTCACATTGCTCAAATGCAACTACAATGTATTTAGTCTGGGTAAGTAGTTAACAAGGGTGTGTCAGGCAGTAGCTTAAGTCTTAAAAAAGGTATAAGAAATATGTTTAATGTATCTAGAGTTGATTAACATCTGTAAGAACAAATTATATCCAGCCAGGAGAGAATGAGGTAAAATCCTGACCTGGAGTCTGCAGGACTTTTACCATAAATCAACATGAGGCCAGGACTTCACACAGGATCTCTGCACAGACAATGCATGAAGCACCAAACTTGAACAGAGATCTAAAACAACATGGAATTTCACCCTTTGTAATTGTTGGAAATAGCCACTGGTTACAACATTAAAGACAAATTCCTGTGGAAAAGCTTCCTGCTCATCTAAATGGGTCATTGCTGTTCAGTACACAGACATCAAAGCACTGAGCATCCTCTGCCCCACCTTCAGCAATGGCACAAGAACACTGTGCAGAGCTGAGCCTGCTATGGCAAGCTTTGAGGAAGTGCAGTCAGACTGCCAGCCACTCCTTCCTTCTTTATCTGATGCTTTGATTCAGCGCTGTAAAGAACTCAGTGATTTGCTCCGTTCGCCATAATTGTGCCTCCCCAATCACTGTCAACCCCACACCTTTGTGAGGTGGAAAACAACCTTGTGTTCTCTGCTGCTTAATCTAAAAACAGAAAAAAAATGAGGCATTCCTTGCTGCAGGAAAAAAATTATCAAGGATACCGATAGTATCAGTAAGATAAGCAGTATATAAAAATAAATTCAGCCGTGTTTCTAAAAGTGTTTAATTTGACAAAGTCCAAATCTAATCACCCACATCAAATAAATGCCAGCCATAAAAAGGACCGCTTCCAGCACTGTATGGCTGAGAGTTGCTCCTTTTTGTTGTTGTTGTTAAATGCAGTATTTGCAAGAAAGAATGCCCTGTGGCACCAAAAAGAGCTGATATTAATGTCTGTACATTACATAGTATATTTTGTCCTCTGTATTCTGGGCCCCAGTCATTCTATGCAATTACGCTTTGCACACAGATTCAGAAGCATTTATCAATTTGAGGCCTATATGTATATCCTAGTAACCCAGGGGAAGAAGTACCAAAAACTGTTCAGGTTTAAGAAGGGATGCTAGAAGGACCTACAGAGAGGATAAGAAAGGGGAGTCTTGCTCTTTAAAGGTAATTTCAAAGTGGTGGGGTTTTTTGGCTACTTTATTGAAGTGGTGGACCAGTATGATGAGAGAGGTCCACACTTCCAGTGGGCCAGCAGGCTGGAAGAAGCACCACAGCATCTGGAGACCTGTCATTATTAAGCCCATAGAGCTGCTTGAATAGACAGAAAATACATTTCTCTTAGTCCCTTGAGCCTAAAATATCCACTAATTGGTCATTTACCAATAGCTTTCCAAGGTCTGAAGCCACAAGTTGCAGCGATCGCTTTGCAGAGCTGTCAGCATTTCTTCTGATAAGTTCTTTCTGTTGTTTGTGGGGATCTTTTTTTCAGAAAAGGGGCATTTCTAGTTAGGGATTGGGATTGGTTTTAGCCCACGTGATTAGCTATGGGTTAGTCTAGTAATCTAAGGGTTTAATAATAGTTTATTGAAGAAGGGCTTCTGGGAAAGGAGTTAAAAGCTTTATTGAGTTTTTTTTTTTTTTTTTTTTAATGGCATGCACAGAAATTAGTTAGTAATTAAATATTTAAATCGGCTGGCATGAGGCTGCTTGATAGTTAGATCTTGGTTATTCTATTGGAGTACCTTAAAAATTCCTTATGTAGCTTTTTATGTTGGGTACAAGGGTACAGATTATTGTTGATAATTCCCAGCAGAAATGTAAGTGTATAGAATCTAAATGCCCCAAAATGCACTGATTTACAAATCGCTCTAGAGCTTAGGGTTCCATTTGTTCCCTTTTGTACAAAGCTTTTGGCTAGCAGACAAGTTTAAGTCCGGTTGGCACTGGGCCTGATTCAGAGTGATTTCTTTGCAGATTTCCCAGGGGGGTAGAGGTTGCTTGGAGGATTCATTATGTTAATTTACATGATTAACCTGTTGAAAGTAATCTGATAGGAGGATCTAGTTCTATTTTGTTCCTTCTAAGTTAAGTCAGAATAACTTCTAATCACCTCTTTATCTTTGAATTTTTGGTTTATTGAGCTTTTGGAATTAAGGTGAGCTGTCAGGTTTTATTACGTACTATTGGTGAACTGTGCAAATTAAATATCTCTGCTTCCAAAGCATAAAATAGGTCTAAGGAACAGAAGAAGTCATCTACAGAATTTGAATATATGTAGTTCTTTCATGTTACCCCAGAATTTGCACATCCGCAAAGGAAGGAAATTCAAAACATACTGGAAATGAGCAATTTTCTGACAAAAGAAACCCTCAAAATGATAGAAACTCACTGATCTATACTCAGTGTTAGGAATACCAATGAGTAAACTCTTAAAAGAGTTAGGAATAAGTATCCAGTGTCCTGCAATGACCGTGCTCATTTCTAAGACAATTAATAAAGTAAAACTTTTTCCTCAGTGACATCTGTTTTCACACACAGTGCCTTTCTGCTTCGTTCACCTTTTTGTTTAGAACACTGCTTCCTTAATCTGTGCACAAAAGACAATCTCCTTTTTGCCATCTTACTGTGAAAAGAGTCTGATGTGGAAAGAGGTGGATAAAGTTTGAATTCCAAAAGATCTCATTCTCCCAAAACTGGAGAAATTCCATTTGGGAGGTGATGCAGCTGTAAGCTTTGAACCTGCTTTTTTAAACAAAATCGTTAAGAAAGTAACATAGAGAAACTGTTGAGTTGCACTCAAAATCATAAAATAGAAACACCTTTCTAAGAGTAACATTCACTCAACGGCCAGGCACATACCTCCCTTGAAAATGCATAAGAAAAATTCTATGTGCCTTTACTAAAACTAGCCTAGAAATCATCTGCATTTCTGATGTGGAATTTCATTTCAAAGTCCTCATTTTGTATTATCATGACTAGTTTTTACCCATAGATGTTTTCTTTTAATCATGGTTTTAAACAAGTTCCTTTGTGCTAACAGTAGAGGAGCAGTACAATCCAGTAACTCTGGTGCTAAACTGGTATCACTGGAATGCTTCCTTATTCTTCTACAGGGTCATGGAAATGCCTTATGCTTATCAGTGCTGTGCCTTTGGAGCTTGTGAGAGCCACTACAAAATCTCCAGCCAGTGGAACAAAGATGAGAATAGCAGCGTTGAGGAGTTTCACAGGAAGGATGCTGGGCTGTTACAAATTCAAGGTAATCATCTTTGGCTTTTAAATCTAACCAGAGACTGTGAGCAGCCTGTGATGTTAAACAAATCCAATACCCTTTTACAGTCACAGTGGCAACTTCTCCCTCTCTCTTGCCCGGTAATATGTTATTCAAGCATTCCTATGCTTAGCAAACTCATTTTTTCAGGTCAGCCTTTCAAAACTCTCACTCGCTCATCTTTCTGTCCAAATAATAACTATAATAATGTGGGAAGTGAAATCTTCGCTTTATGTGAGAGACAGGGAAGTGGTGCTGGTATGTGACCCCATACAAAAGCAGACCAGTGAAGGTCTAGTTTCTTGCCAGTCTTGGAAGTAGCAATGCATCCTTGGCTCTCCTGCTGTCCACATGCTTCAGCATGAGTCACAGAGCTTATGTGGCTACTTTGACATAGCTGCCAATACTTCTTCCCAGCACTTCCTAGGTCCCAGAGAGTGCATCTGCTCTCCAGGACAGAATACTACTCTATTTTTCTTCCCCTTCAGCACAAGGTCTGCTACTTGACAAGTCACCTGTTGCATGGGTGCACACATACACGTTGTACTGTCCTGCTGCTTTCTCTGCTCCTGGAAACCAGTAAGTCTCAGAGTTCAGGGCTAGTCCCAGCAAGAATGGAGCCAAGAATACCTGGTGGAGCGATGGCATAAAAGACATAGAAAAACAGGTTAATTCTTAGTAGCCTGGCACAACAGCAGAATTAATATTTCTTATTTCCTAGGCAGTCATCACACTGCAAATTAGGTAACAGAGAATGTACCTGTAAGTTATTATTTTCAGAGAAGTAATGGTGCCAACTTTTAAAATAATCCTGAGTACAGTAATTCAAAACGAAGTAGGCATACGTCTGCTTCTGCTCACAGTTTGGCAGGCGAAGGGACAAGACCAGGCCTTAAATACCACAGATATTTTTGTAGTTTGTACTAAAAGACGTTTTCCTGAAAATGGCAGTGTCAAATAAAAATTTTCTTCCCCACAGATGAACGTGACTTTGAAGATTTTTTTCTTGACTTTGAAGAAGATTTGAAAGCTCATCATTCAGTACAATGCTCACCTTCTCCAGGTATTAAACTGCCAGACAGATAGGAATCCAAACATGGTATTACCAGATATACTAGGTATCTGAATATACCAGATATTCTATATGCAGAACAAACTCTGAATCTCATATTAGGACAGTAACATGATGTTATGCAGTAATTTGATGAGATTAATGCAGATACATTGCACAATAATATCTAATTTTGCATTGAAGTCCAGAAAAGTATTCAGCTTCTAAATTCATATGTGTAACAAAAGTTTTACCCAGTCCTCAAGCAGATCCTCACGTCAGGCCCAGCTTCAGCTGCAAAACTTGTGCACCTCAATTCTATGAGAGCACACAGCAGCCTTCAATCATAATGACCTGACTTCAGCAGCAGGTTATCAGAAGCCCCTCCAAAAAGTCAGCACTTCCATATGCAGAGACAGCCTCAATTTTGTTGGACTGTGTAATGACATGTTATAAGATAGCCAAAGTGCATCTGTCCATATCCATTACATCACACTTCACAATGTCTTATTAGCAACCTGTCCTAGAAAAGTACCTTTTTCAGCTTTTTTCACACAGTGACAAACATAACAGCATTTCCTGGAACTAGAGACTGGATGTGTACAGTGCTGCTGTACTGCTAGGCACAAAAAAACCCCGTAGTTGAGGGACAAAGACTCATACTCTAGTAATGCAACATGCAACATGTGTTTAGCAGCATGTTATCAAGATCTTGGATTACTCCAAAAGAAGACATTTCCAGCTCCCCTTTTGGACTGAAATTCGTTGTCTGGCTGTGCTGAGAACCTGCAAGAAGCATGAAATTTAATGTCTTAGAAAGTCCAAAATTATTTTTTAGTTTACATGGGTTTCCCTTGACCTTTTTATTTTGTCATTTCAGGTCCCTTCAAACCATGTGACCATCTCTTTGGTAGCTGGCTGATCAGAATTGGAGTGTGGACCATAGTGGGTTTGACCTTTATTTGCAATGCACTGGTGTCTGCTACAGTTTTCAGATCTCCATTATATATGTCCTCCATAAAACTTTTGATTGGTTTAATAGCTATTGTAAATGCCTTGATGGGTCTGGCCAGCGGAGTGCTGGCTAGCGTGGATGCATCAACTTTTGGTAGCTTTGCTCAGTATGGAGCACAGTGGGAAAGTGGAATTGGTTGCAAGGTAACTGGCCTTCTCTCCATTTTTGCTTCAGAGGCTTCCATTTTCCTGCTTACCCTAGCTGCACTTGAACGCGCATTCTCTGTAAAGCAGGCTACAAAGTTTGAAACAAAATCCTCTATCGCTAGTGTAAAAATCGCCATTTTCTTCTGCTTTATGTTGGCACTAATTGTTGCAGTGATACCACTCCTCACCGGGAGCGAATATGGCGTGTCTCCACTTTGCTTACCACTACCATTTGGAGAACCCACTGCTACGGGCTACATGGTGGCACTGGTATTGCTGAACTCCCTCTGTTTTCTAGTAATGACGATTGCTTATACAAAGCTCTACTGTAGTTTAGAAAAGGGAGAACTAGACAACATTTGGGATTGCTCTACAGTCAAACATATAGCCTTGCTACTTTTTACTAATTGCATTCTTTATTGCCCTGTGGCCTTCTTATCTTTTTCCTCCTTACTAAACCTCACTTTTATCAGCCCAGAAGTGGTTAAGTCAATACTGCTAGTGATTGTCCCACTGCCTGCATGTCTAAACCCACTCCTTTATATATTTTTCAATCCACACTTTAAGGAGGACTTGGGAAGTCTGCGAAAGCAAACTCAGTTATGGAGGAGATCAAAACATGCCAGTCTGATCTCTGTGAATTCAGAAGACATAGAAAAACAATCTTGTGACTCAACACAAGCACTGGTAACCTTCACAAGTGCCAGCATATCATATGATATGCCTACTAGAAATTCACTAATGCCATCATCTTATCAAATGACAGAAAGCTGCAACCTTTCGTCGGTCGCATTTGTTCCATGTCGCTAGTTTCAATAGCAGTATAGAAAATATCTATGTTTACAATTTTTTTAATCCTGAAAGTAAGTATGGATGTGTGCATACAAGCTAGAGAGTGCCTCTGGATTGCTGTCACACACATCAGAAAACAGACAATGACAAAACTTGCAGCAGGCTGAAAATCCAATACCTGAGCCTTCTCAGCCTGCTTCTGAAATGCTGCTATGAAGAGAGAAACTGAAAGCTGCTGCATTTGTGCAGTTGTATCAGCTGCTCTCTTTTCAAGTAGCACTACTCAGAAAGGGCATCAGTTGATCAAGAGCAAAAATAGCACGTAAAAATTGGTATGCTTGTTTTTCAGAGCCTCACCCTATACAGTGAGTTTTCAGGGGCCAGGGTTTTTTCCTGTTTATTGTAATTTGGTTTTAATAATAGTTTTTCAGTGCCATGATTGTTTTTATAATCATCTGTGTATGACCCTCATTCAGCAAAGTTTCCAAAGAGAAGAGTAGTTCTGTCCGAGTCCTAAAGGTTTCTGCAGAATAGACTTTGATGAAGTTCTGTGTTTGATAAAACTGATTTAATAGTTTAACTGGAATTGGGTTTGGGGTTTAGAAGTCATCTGACCTGACGAAGCATTTTTAATTGTCAACTAAACCTACAAAATCGACATGGTGTGGAAGAATTTACTCAAGATCCCACTAAGCACTTAAAATGTAATTGTAAAAGGCAAAGCATTGTCACACAGATATTTTCTGGTGAGGTTCTGCACAGTTTGGTCCTGAATTGCTACCATGGCAGTAGAATTACTCCCAGAATTACTGCTGATAAAATTGGCAGATGACTCATAGAATTCAAGGGTGGAAAATACTGCATAGAAAGTCGTCAATACAAAAAGTCTGGCATGCTGAGGGAGGTCAATTAAAGGACACCAAAGGTGCTCATATAGGAACATGCATTTAAAGTACTTTGTCTATTAACAAAAACTGTAGTCCTGCTCATGGCATGTTCTCCTGTCCTGTGAAACAGTGATTCTAGAAAGCTTCTAGTTCATGATCACTAGACAGTTGAAGATTTCGAGGCCACTGTGTCCTTTTGGCTAAGGATAGGCCTTATATCCTTAGCCAAGGCAATATCAAGTAGGAGTGAAGAGGTTGTATGATCTGTGTTCTTAGAGCTGATGCAAACACAACTGGGATATTTCTAGCAGTTCTTGCATTCACATGCTGTGAAGACATTGTGAAATGGAAAAGGATAATAATACCATAAATTTAAAGCAGATTAAGAAAGAAGTGATTTGATCACAGTTTACAAGTAGCTACTTCTGGGAAATAAGTTTGAGATCAGAGGACTCCTCACTCAGGAGGAGAAGAATCTGATAAGATTGACTGGAAGTTGACATTAGGGATATACAGCATAGAAATAAAGGCACAAGTTGTTGACAGTAATAGTCATTAGCTAGTAGAACTCTCTCTCACCAAAAATCTCTAAATTCAAATTGGATACATTGCCAAAAAAGATATCAGAGCAGCTGTTGGAATTTAGGGGCTTCTGATGGCTTTAATTTAGGAAAAGTTTATATTAGATTAACAGAGTTCCTCTCTGGCTTTAAATCTGTTAATACTTTGCTGAATCAAGGTATGTATGTTTACACATCAGAAGCATCCCAGGTAGAGACAAGAGACTCCAGGTCTTTACCAAGTCTACTGTCAAAAAATCTCAGACAACAGAGCCACCTTTACTTCTCTAGAATATCAATCTTTGACTTTGTCCAAGCCATCAGGGGATATTCCAGTATTCTTTTCTCAGAGCCGGCACCTTTTGCTCAAGTGAGCTGATCATTTAAGACACAGAGGTGCACAAATTTACTTTTTTTTGTCATTAAAAATAGCTCCCTGAGGAGTAACATTTAATAGCCCAGTACTCGCTGCTCAGTTAATGGCCACTCAATCTCCAGGTGAAGGAGACTAATTTTTTAACATTACCAAGGTTAGGCTAGCCCAGTAATTAAGGTAATAAGTTACAGATGATCTCTGTTGTTTATCTGTTACTGTATATAAAACTTCTGGGACTCAAAGGACGGATTTTCAAAATGAAGAATTTGTTGCCAACGATGGATATGCCTTCATTTTCTTGTCCATCCACACTGGCATATTTTTAGTTATGCAGTTACAGATGGCATCCATTGACTTTGGCTGACAAGTTCATCCTTCAGGAAAAAAAAAAAGAACCAGTGCCGAAATTATGTATGATAAAGTCAGCTGAGTGCTTATCTTAATCCTTTATCTCTTGTGGCCTTTGAAGCAGTGCAGCATACAGCTGGAGAACGATGCCTGAAACCACTTTGGATTAAACAGAAGATCAGTCAACCATTGCACAATACCTATTACCATGTTTACTTAGCTTTAATTTAACTGGGGTCCATCTGTGCTGTACTGCTTAATGTCAGTGAAATTCCTTTCAGCTCGCTATATTTAAGAAGTTTGTAAAGTGATTTGAGAAGCAAAATAATGTTATAATTCTAAAG
This sequence comes from Coracias cyanogaster, assembly GCA_033124195.1. NCBI lineage: Eukaryota > Metazoa > Chordata > Aves > Coraciiformes > Coraciidae > Coracias > Coracias cyanogaster. Next base: position 95,189 of record JAVSBS010021384.1, read on the forward strand.
ACTAGTTAAAAGAAAGCTTCTTTTATCAGAACTTTTTTAGCTTGCAGAAAGTCCTAAAGACTTTGTGTCTTAATTTTATAAGCATGTTTGAAATATTTTGATCAGATATTTTAAACTTGAAATTGTTAAAATTCATTTAATAGATTTTTAAAGTAAAATGTGTAAATATAGAACTGTATTTATTATTACAGTGAAATGCAACCACAGTAAAGGACGTGAGATTAAGCCCTGTACAGTTTCATACCGATATTTGCTATATTTTCTGCCCATATATATTACTAAATTCATTATCTGTAAATAATATAATGTAAATGTGTAGTGATTGTAAATAGATGACATGCTTTCTTTTCTATCAGTTGTTCCAAACATATGTAAGTTGTAATAAAATGTGATTACACAGTAAAGACCATTTAATCAGGACCTAACACCTCACAAAATGGCCTGCATCCTCAATTAATCCTTCAGAAGTTATTGTAATACTTACACTAACGTCCTGAGATGTCTGAATTCTTGGCCAAGTATAAATTACAGATTGTGTGCTCTCATTAGGTGCCCAGGGAGCAGAACAAACAAACAAAAGACAAAAAAAGATAAGAGTGTTTCATTTCAACACAGACTAAGTCTTTTACCAAAACTTTACTCGCAGACCCTTACAAACAGGTTCTGCTCTTTGTGCGCACTGTCCATATCTCAGTGACAACCTCTCACAATCGCCACATGTGAGAGTGGCACCTCCAACCGTGTGACAAGAGCATGCATCAGGTCAGGCAATGGACGTGCATGAGTCACCAGCAGGCTTCAGACCATATTGGACCACAGGAGACAGGAGGTCTGCCAAGGGTTAGGGCAGGGCCAGCCACTAGATGAATGACAGATGCTCTCTATTAACCCCTCTCACTTCCCAAAGGGGAAGAGAAAGGGAATAAGGGAGAGAGACTTACAGATTGGAAAATAAAACTAAAACAACTTTAATGGAAATAATAACAATAAAATTAAATATACACAAATATTTACAAAACCAATATTGAACCCAACTCCCTTGATGGCAATTACATCACCATCAGCACTGATGCTGTGGAGCAGGCACTGGGGAAGTCCCCGACTGGGCTCAGCAGAAGACAGGAATCAGATTCAGGAGCTGGATTCTGGAATGCATGGATTGGGATCGGAGACAGAACAGAGTCTTCCTCAGATGCCAGCCATTGAAGAAGAGAGCTTGACCCTTGTGATCCCTCAGCTTTATATTAAATATGACATATATGGGGTGGAATCCCTCATTAGTCAGTTTAGGGTCACCTGTCCTGGCCGCTCCTCCCTGCAGGTGCAGCCTCTTACTTTCTGTACCCCTAACATGTTACACAAGATTTAGCAGTGGCCTTGGTCTGCCCCAAAGGAAGTATAAGCCAGAGTCTTTCTGCACCCAATCCTTGGTAGTAACTCTAAACATCAAGTGTTATCACTGCTAGAAGCAGACACTGTCTGCGAAAACCTGCCATTAACTTCAGAAAGTGCTGCTACTTAAAAGAAACTCAGCTGAAAAGTAAAATCACTGAACAGGATTCATTCTGTTCTAACTCAAACCTGGACAAGGTTCTGCTGCACTAGGCTGCTGCCTCTGGTGAGACAGAAAATTCTTCCACATACTGCCTTATTTTCTTTCCAACCCCTTATGTGGCAGATGAAGCAGGTTAGGGGATTACCAAACAGCTGGCAAAAGTTCATCTGATGCACAGTGGAGAGCTAGTGGCACCATCACGTATGAAATGTATAGGATGCAGATATATTAAGGGCAAACGAAAGGTGGGACCTAAAACATGGGACTTGGCAAGCGTCAGGTTGCCCAGGCTAGAAGTTACAGCTCAGTTGAATTAAAGACAGGCAGCAGCTAAGCACAGTCATGTCATCATCCAGGCATCAAGGACAGGCAGGACAGTGGATGCATTCCTGTTAGGAGGGGCTGCAGCACAGGACACTTCTATGTGCTTGGTTTTTCAGAGGTTGTGACTGTAGGTAATTTCTGTGAAGTACCTGAAAGAAAGAGGTAAAAATACCAATGAGATAAAAACTCTGAGAAAGCAATTGTTTAGTCAGGAATTCAGTCTCTGTGGTAAGTAACAAATTACAAAGATTAAAAAAAAAAAAAGTAAAATTATTGTAGCAGGGAGTGTGCAGGTTCTCAGTGTAGATAAGGAGGCCAGAGTGGATGGGTCATTTCAGCCAGAAGGGCCAGTGTAGAAGAAGCAATTTTGGTGGGTGAGTTCCAGGGTAGTCTTAGTGAGGTGGGACAGAACCAGCAGTCAATGGGGATGAGAGAGGAATTAATTATCTTTAGGAGGAAAAAAAACAGAAGCATGAAAAAGATAGCATGGGGGATTGCATAAACCAGGGAGGAGAAAGGACTTCAAGAGACAGGATGCAAACAAGGACAGAGTTTTATGGGATTAAGAAGGATGATGGAGTTCTGTGAAGAATGAAGAGCTCACAGTGGATATAAAAGGGTTGAAGCAATGTGATGTCTGAGAAGATTGAAATGATAAGAAAGCAGGCAGTGAAGATGGACTTAGTTGACCAGACAGCGTAAGCAATATTAGAGCTGGGGGCCATAAGGGAGAAGAAAGAAACTGAGTTATTTGAGGAGGGAAATACTATGGCTTGAAAATATAAGGAAAAACCTACAAAGAAAGAATGGGCTGGTTAGTGAAAGCTCCGGAGCAGAAGGGAAAAAAGTCATCAAGCTTATACATCTTTGTAAGTGGAATAAAGATTTTTATTAATTTATGTACCAAATAGTGAGCAGCAGTGCTTGTGGTCACAGCTGTGGTGTCCTGGGCAATGTACCATCACACAAAAGTACGGGTGACTTCTCCCTTACAGTGGCACTCACGCCACAGACGTGTAGTGTTACCTGCAGTAGCAACTGAAGGAGAGTTTACTGCAGGTCATACGATGGGTTATTTAGACACGCCACCTGCTCGCTTCTCTGGCACACTAAAGGCTGTACTAAGTTTTATCTAGGAACTTGATCCTCAGGGAAGTTGCAGATACATGAATGGCCAAGGAAAAATAGCTAGCTAGAGGTGCCGGTGAAAGCCATAAAGAAGATGAGATCACCTGTAAGAAAAACAGATGAGAATAAAGGCCAAGCCTTAGCAGACACTAGCCAAGAAACAAGGAGAGTGATGCTGCAGGAGAAATGCTGCATCAGATGGGCATGCGGCTTCAGACCTCATTCCCAAAACAGGCGGGAATATCCCTGGGGAATCTGGTGTTGATCTCAAATTGAGACCAACCACTCACACAGTCCTTGCTGTTGCTGGTGCCTGTTTGTTTGCTTCCCTAGTAGACTACATATACTAGACTGCTGCCACACAAATTATCCATCTCCTAACCATATTGTCTCTAACAGGAATTTCAGCTTTACAGTATTTGGCACCACTTACTTCCTCTGCCTGTTGTATGAAACACTGGAACAATAATCTCATAATCAGACATTTCTCTGTCATCAGTTTAGGTTGCTGTATGAAAGTTAAGGTCTTGATGAAAATCTCATTACTCAGCCACTTAAGAAAGGCTCGATTAATTAAAAATGTTTGTAGCAAAATTAATGGTCTTCCTTCAGAAAAGCACTGGAAGAGAAGGAAGCGGAGACAAGAGTAAGCACATGAAAACGGGAAGGTTAACAATGAAAGACCAGGCTAGGATCACAGCAGCAACAACAGTGTTAGAAAATCCATTTCAGATCCATAAGGCACAGTAATTGTGCAGATGCTCAGGTACTGCTGGAGAACATAGCTCTCTAACTCCATCAGAGCTGCACTGCTTCCACCAGCAAAGGATGGACCAGCATCTCCACCAGCCACAATAAGCGCTTAATGTTCTTTTTCAATAACATGTGCCAACCAAGGGACAAATCTGTCATTCTGGAACAATGTTGCTGTAAAAAATAATGTGGGTATTATTGAACATTATTGAAGCCTGGGAAATTGATTCAACTCTTTATCTGTCTTTGCTTGAGCAGTGTTCCAGCTACGTGAGATTAGAAATTTTAAAGAAAAATGCAGATTTACTTGAGCTAATAAATAAAGTAGAAGGAATTCCATGTGATATACCTAACACTCATAGCAAACTGGAAAGTAAAGCAATATCAACATCAAGAACATCTTGTTCACATAATGAGAATCACAGACTTGTGCTCCAGTGACTCTGGAGACATAGGAAACATGAGCATGTGTCCTCCATGAAACAATTTGTTGTGGCATCGTTAAAATTATCTAAGGATCTGATCTCAGTCTTAGGAAAAAACAAACATTAAGAGTATTCCTCTTGAGAGCTGGACTACAGCCAGGATTTCTAAAAAACTCAGTCACAGACAAAGACTCCACTCAAAATACGTATTTAATCTTTTCACAGGTGGCAATATTTTCCACTTGTCAAGCAAAAAATATGCTTCATTAACAAGGGAAAAAAACTGTCCATCTGTGAATTTAAAGACTTCCACTAAGTATTATGCATGCATGTACCAGAAGTCTTCTCCAACTGTCTTTGAGAGTCTCAGGACTCCAAAAGTAATACTTGAAGGAAGTTTCAAACATCTCCTTTTTCATCTGGTAATCTGTAATCACTGTTTTGACAGGTGTCTGCAGTTATTGATTTGGTTCCATGCATTACAACAGCTTCTCAGGACTATCTATAGATGTCACTGCAGTTATGTTATGATCAGCATTTCCAGTTTATGAACTGACCTTTTCCTGGAGGAAGGAACTCTGCTGGCCTTCTAAGAAAAAAGTAACTGGGGAGATTGTTCTACTAGAATTAGAGGTTTTGTCTCCTGTAGGAAGTACCACAACCTTCCATGAAATCCTCCTAGGCCTCTTTTCTGGTTAACTATGAAAATGAGCTCCAGAAAGTGTGTGTGGCCAAGGAATGAATTCCAGGGTATGAAATCAGTCTTAAGTCTGTAACATTAACAAATGCCTCAGCACTTCTCTCCCTGAACATAGTCATCAGTCAACAAATCATAGAATCATTGAGGTTGGAAAAGACCCTTGGGATCATTGAGTCCAACCATCAATGCTACTCTACAAGTTCTTCCCTAAACCATATTCCCCAACACCACATCTAAATGACCCTTAAACACATCCAGGGATGGTGACACAACCACCTCCCTGGGCAGCCTATTCCAGTATCTGACTACTCTTTCCATTAAAAAGTTTTCCTAATGTCCAGTCTAAACCTACCCTGTTGCAGCTTGAAGACATTCCCTCTTGTTCTATCGCTAATTATCTGTGAGAA
>JAVSBS010021384.1:111536-133612 GCA_033124195.1 Coracias cyanogaster
GGTAACCTACTTCAAATATCTAAAGGATTTGAAAGATACTGAAAAACTTTGAAGTCACTGCTGCTACATCTTTCTTTGTACTCTATCCAAGCAAGTTAGGACCATTGCCACATCTACAATTACACTCCCATTGCAGAGATAACTACTCTATCTTATATGCTAGATAAAGTAGGTGGAGATAGTCAGCTAACAGTCTTTCCATTGGATACATAAGCCACTTATTTATTATCTTGTAACTAAATGCCACCAAGACATAGATGCTTACGTTCAAACTGTCTTTGAAATCTTTCAGATGTAAAGATATGACACAGCATCTAACAAAATTATTCAAAGTATTTCCTTTTGAGATTCACAGCACCAAATAAACAAATGACTTTATTAGCCAGATGCTGAAAGCAAGGTTTTAACAAATAACTGTCAAGGAAACTCCATAAACATAAATGGGCTTGATTACATGCAGTTTGATAAAAATTCTGTATTCCTAAAACAATGTAAATATCATGCATTCTCCCAGACCCACCAAAATCAGCGTCAGTAAAAAAGCCTGTTATTTTCTGTGGATACACAAATGGTGTCCTTCAAACCAAGAGGATGGACTTCAGTTTGTTCCACAACAGTTCAGGAATCTAATGGCTATCAGGGGTAAAAAAAAAAGCCAAAGCACAGAAAGCTGTCTAGCAGAGGTGTGACCAGGGTCCATCAACATAAAACTGCAAAGGGAAATGGGTTTGCAGTTGGTTTGAGCAGCTGAGCTTGGGAGTCTTGTATTTGAAATCCAAAGAAATATTGCTAGTGGGGAGAAATGGCATCAATGATCAAATTGCATTTCCATGTTCATATGGAAGAAGTCTCCTCATAATCCTAAAGCTAATCAGATGACCAGTGCATTCGTCCTTCAGTTGAATTGTTCCATGACATAAATTTCAGTGACTGGACTTTCATTTATTCATGTAAAACAAAAACTTTGTTACCATGTAATTCTGAATGACATTTCATGGGATGTGAACTCAAATTACTTGTGGGGAGGAAGAGGCTTAGTCAAGGTCCAACCAGCTTAAGGAGAGTTGTAAGTCCTTGAACATCCTGGAGCCCCAGGGACACAAACTCTAACCACAGATGGGTAAGTCAGGAATTAGTTTTTTTCTTCTATTAGAAAAAACAATCAATCCTGTCCTATTAAATACTCTATTTGATGTCTTGAGGTGGTCTTCTTTATGGATCAAAGGTAAATCAAAACCAAGCAGTGTCCAAAATTGCTAGAAAAGAGCAGAAGAAGAAACAGAGGGCCAGACCAAGTGGTTCTCGGGAACATAAAGAAATCAACTTCTACAAGGAAGAGATTTTTCCAGGGGAGGTTTAGGCTGGATATTAGGAAAAATTTCTTTGCTGAAAGGGTTGTCAAACACTGGAACAGACTGCCCAGGGAAGTGGTAGAATCACTATCCCTGGACATTTTAAAAGTCATGTAGACATGGTGCTTAGGGACATGGCTTAGCAGTGGACTTGGTAGAGTTAGGTTAGTGGTTGGACTCAATGATCTTAAAGGTCTTTTCCAACCTAAAGAATTCTGTTATTCTTTTGTGATGCTTTTCTTTCTTTGGTGATGATTTACCTGCTTCCTATGGGCAGCTTTCTGTGCTTGCTGCCTGTTCATGGTATATGTTTCCTATTGCTCCTCCTCACTAGGGGCCAGTGTCTCTGATAATCCTCTCAGAGTGAAAGGCTCTTCTATTTCAATCATAGTGTGAGTATCTCAGAGGGGAGAATTTCTCTAGAGATTGGCAGCTTCCAGATTTTGAAGAGTACAACCATGACAGCAACTGCAGCAACGATGAAGAATCCATATAGATAAAGGTCACATCAAGACCATCAATTGCTTCCTCAAATATCTTACAAGCAAATTTTCCTTGACCAAGGAAATTTTAACTCATCCATACACTGCTCTCCACACATTGCTAGGACAAACACGCTCATGATCATTAACTCTACTGGGATAATTGCACCTCTGTAACCGTCCAGCTTAAGAAGTCCAATTACCTGTGTGCTTATCTCAGGAAGGCTTCCTTTGACACTTGCTATATACCTAGAATTTGGAGTGAGGGGATGAAGGGGAAATGTTCAATTTGCTACATTTAACAAGCAAAATACAGATGTGGATATGTTCTTAAAAAAAAAAAAAATCATGCCTGGTAATTAATCAGTTTTCTCAGGTAAATACAGATTATGCCATCAACAACAGGTGGCAGGGAAGTTCCAGCAAATGGGTAGTCTTTCCAGCAGTAAGGGCTAAAGAATAAGCACAAGTCTCTACTTTGACATCTACTTACAGAGACTTGGCCGTTACATTTATCAAATTCTACAGTAAAAGGTTATTAACGGCAGGTGAAGAACTGGCAGAATGAGGAAGAAATGGCAGCAAGGAAGACCTCTGCTATTTCTCTTTGGATTTGTTTCTCGCCACATGATTGTTGTTCAGACTTTTAGGACTGGAATACAATGATGAATCCTTCAAATAATTTTAATTCCAGGCCTGAGGTGATAATTACAGAGAACCTTCAAGGCTGGATAAGATTTTTGGTGATATTTATAGTGAAAGCCTGGAGAAAAAAAAAGGAGCTAATGCTTCCTGATTCAACAGAAATGCACTCAGCCTTTCATTATCAACAAAATCTCAGCGTTAGGTACTGTAGCACTGGTTCCAAGCATCCAGCTGGACATGGTATACACACAGGACTGTATCACAGACCAAGGAATGTACAGGGGCTTGAGCGGTACAGTGCGCTGCAGGAAAGCTGGAGGATGCGGAAGTTTTCACTACCCCTTTCCACTGAGCTCCTCTGTAGATGATGTGAATTTCACATGTTTGGTGGGATATTATCACTTTGAGAAATTTGCTGCTCCTTCGAGTAGTAGTTAATGAGCATTCAGAGCAGCACCGGCACAGATGCACAAGGAATATGCCTGAAGGATTTTGAGAGCAAGCCAATTCTACACCTGACCCTCACAGATCAGAGGCAGGGTCACGACCACCTGCTGTACAAGATCAAAAAGTATCCTTAGTCTTCTCAATTTAAGCCATTAATTTTTTGTTTCTGACAATCACCTAAACAAAAACTAACATCCACCTTTCACTGAAGGCCTTAGTTACCTCCAAAAAGAATAATGCTGGGCAGGGATTCTCTATCAGCAATGGCAATCCCTGTCCTCACTATATTAAGCAGAGGGTATATAGTGAGAAAACACCTCAATAGAAGCACTAAAGAAACTCTATACAGGCTCTTAAGCTACTCTATATGCTAAGGTAGGTATTTACAAACAAAGTTAGTCATGTGCAAAAGGTCACATGGTCACAGCTCTGTCTCAGGCAGGGATGGGAGGAAAGAACCTAGATTGCTGGGCTGGCTCTGTGCTTTTGCCCTTGACTAAAAGAGCATTAAGGCAATTAGGGGCCAGGTGCATGATTAGACAAAGGTGGTGAATGCACCCAGATTTAACGTGATGAAATCACAGAATGGTTGAAGCTGGAAGAGGCCTCTGAAGGTCATCTGGTCCAACTCCCTGCTTAAGCAGAGCCACCTAGAGCCAGTTGGCCAGGGCCGTGTCAAGACAGCTTTTGAATGTCTTAAAGGATGGAGACTCCACCACCTCTCTGGCCAACTTGTGCCACTGCTCGGTCTCTTTACAGTAAAAAAAGTGTTTGCTGATATTCAGCCAAAACCTCCTATTTTTTAGTTTGTGCCTATGGCTTCTAGCCCTGTCTCTGGGCACCACTAAAAGCTTGGTTTCATTCTCTTCACACCTTCCTTTTGTACACATTGATAAGATCTTCCCCCAAACCTTCTTCAGGCTGAAAAGCCCCAGCTCTTCCAGCCTTTCCTTATGGGAGGTGCTTCAGGCCCTTAATTATTTTTGTAGCTATGCAGTGGGCTCCATACCTCTCGTACTGGGGAATCAGACCTGGACACATCACTCCAGGTATGGCCTCATCACTGCTGAGAAGGATCACCTCCCTTGACCTGATGGCAATGGTCTTCCTAATGGAAGCACAGGAGGCTGTTTTGTCCCCCCTTTGTCACAGGGGAACATTGATGGCTCATGCTCAGTTTGGTGTCCACCAGGACCCCAGGTCCTTTTCTACAAAGCTGCTTTCCAGCCTGTACTGGTGCCTGGGGTTATTTCTCTGCAGGTGCAGGACTTCACACTTCCCTTTGTTGAACTTCATGAGTTTTCTGTAAGCCCGTTTCTCCAGACTGTCGAGGTCTGTCTGGATGGCAGCATGACCCTCTGGCATATCAGTGACTCTTCACAATTCTGTATCATCAGCAAACATCACCCTACCCCATCATCCAGATCATTAATGAAGGTGTTAAACAAGACTGGACCCAGTATTGACCCCTGGGCTACACCACTAGTGACTGACCTCCAGCTAGACTTTGTACTGCTGATCACCACTCGCTGGACCCACCTATCAGCTAATTTTGTCTACCTCACTGTCTGCTCATCCCATCCATATTTCATCAGCTTCTCTGTGAGGATGTCCCATGGCTATTGCTCATGGAAGTACTCTGCATCTTCCCCCCACATGCTCCTGCGAGTCTACCCTCCTTACAGACACCCCACTTGGTATGAGAGTGACAACATCACAGTGGCTAAGTAGGTTGTCAGATAGGAGAGCGGGAAATCTCTAGTATCAAACACCAGCATCCACTTATGCTTATAAGCAGTGGTGATGTTCTGATGCACAGCTCTAATACCTTTTGGTAGTCTCAATATAAATCACTACTCCAAAAAATAAAGGTAGCAGGATATTAATTGTCAGCACGGATGAAGAGGAAGAAACATGTTTTAATTGGGTAAAAAGCCCTATCTTTTATATGATTACATTTTTGGTATCTTTGCAGTTTTATATAACCCAACCAGGAAAAAATGTCAATAAATGAATGAGTTAAGCCAAGGCTTTGTTTTTCCTCCCTTCACTCCTCACTGGAAGCTTGTGATCTGGATCAAAAAGTTACAAAAGCTTGTGGCTGTCTCCACAGTATGTCCTAGAAGCATGAAAAGGGTAAGAAAAAGCAGCTCAAGTATCTGCCGTCAAAGCATAGAATGCAATTCATATGGAAATAGAGTTAATTCAGCACTACCAGCAGAAATAAAAACCAAAGAGGTACACTTATATGACTGCAATTCAAAAGCCTGGATGCTGCTGGAAAACTACTTGGTAGATGTGGAGGCCACCAGCTAGGAGTTAAATCATCTTACTGATGCCCGAGGTAGGCTTCAGAACTAGAGTTTTTAAGAAAGACAGAGACTTTTTACCACGGCCAGTAGTGACAGGACAAGGGGCAATGGTTTTAAACCGAAAGAGGATAGGTTTAGACTAGACATAAGGAACACTTTTTTATGATGAGGGTAGTGAGACATGGGAACACACTGCCCAGAGAAGTTGTGGATGCCCCATCACTGGAAGTATTCAAGTCAGGTTGGATAAGGCTTTTAACAATCTGAGCCCATCCCTTTTTTACACCCACAGATGCATCGATGCCAAATGTCTGGAGCTGATACACCCATGGCAGTTTATCCAGAACGATACACTATTCAAGACCAGCGTAGCCATCCCTGCATCTCCCAGTACTAGCCCAGCGTTTCAGAACAGCACCAATTGTAGAAATATTAGCAATGGAAATCCTGTTTGTTGGTGGGTCAGCTTTCATAGTTGAAGGTGGCTTAGCTTTAAGACACTGATCCATTGAGACCTTGGAGAAAAGTAAGGCCTCATAAGTAGCCTGCAGCTAAAAGCCAAGCCAGTTGTTCAGAGGGACCTCAGAAAAGTGAAACAGAAAGGAGATGGGGATAACTCAACATCAAGGCTTCACTCTTAAGAAAGAGTGGAACTGAAGCTATGAGGAACCCTAGAATGTGCACTGCTAAAGGTAAGTCATCATGAATGATGCCTGAGGTTAAGGGAGTAGATGCCCCCTCTATTCTTTACATGGAGGCAAGTCCTAACTTGTGTTGGGGGGATCTTCTTCCTTTTTTTTTTTTTTCCATTTTACTGTTCCCTTTCTTCTTTGCCCCCACAGAAGTTTAAGACACTTGTAGATGGAGAATTTATGTAAGTAAAGGGAAACAGACATCACAGGGTTCTGCCTCACAACCCCAGGCAGCAAGAACAGCTCAGGGCTTTTCTCGTTTTTACGATTTGGATAACAGGAGGCAGAAGGACCCCCAAACACAAGCAGAATGATGAAAGTGAAATTAATGTAATTCAGTGAAAACAAGTTATTTGTAGAAATACAGACAAGAACAGTTTGTAAGTCAGAGTGTGAGAACTCATTTTGTCTCATCTACAGCTGGTCAAGTAGACCCCCAGGTAGTGACCTCTAGCTGTAAGAATGTAAGAGCACCAGGTGTCCAGAACATCAAGACTTCCAGGAGGTAGTAGGACAGCTGGCAACAGCTAAAGCCAACAGCAAGCTGGATAGCGCATCAAGCTTCTTGCAAGTCTACAGTGCTCTTCTGAAGAGCTTCCAAAAGCTCAGCAGCAGAACAAGAGGTGCCCAGCTGACGTCTATCACATGCTGGCTGTGTTTGGTTGTTACAGTACTGAAGTTTACCTGCTGCTCTCATCAAATTGAAGCAGTTTTTTCCATTTTGTATCTTCATGTTCTCTGCTCCCTGGTGTCTCTTCAGCTTGCCTACCTCTTCATACTTCTCCTGAAAGGTTCATACTTCCGCTGCTATCAAGATCAGCTAAACCTGATCACTTGTTTTAGGTAACATTCCTGTGACACTGAAAAGTCCCAGATCTTTATTTAAGTTTTATATACAAACACAAAAAATGCATTACAATTTTTCAAATCTTTCACCTGAAACAGGGCCTGTAGAATATAAAAGGGAATCCGCATTTGCTTTTATGAGTTGCTAAGTCCCAATGAATATTGTTACATAATTAACCGGTGGGCCCAGAAGAAGGAAGAGGCTCATCCTTGAACCCAGTGAAAAGAGGATGTGTCTTGCAGAGAAATACTACTTATCCCAAAACTTTAAAAAATGATAAGAAAAAACAAGTCTCAGTTATCTCAGAAAGGTGAAGACTACCTTTAGCCTACCCAAAAATTACCTAAACAATTCTTTAAAACCTTTCTGCCTACCTTCCCTTATTGCTGCCCTCCGCACTGCCTTTCCAACATGCCTTCACCTCTGGAACTGAGGAGAGCACATCTCTTTTGTGAAAAGTAAACAGCATAAATTGATCATTGTCTTGGTGAGCATTAAAATGACTGAGATTACCTTCAGGTAGGTCTTCACTGAATGTACTAGACAAAAACAATGAGTAATTTCATAGAATCATAAAATGCATTGGCTTGGAAGGGACCTTCCAAGGTCATCTAGTCCAAGCCCCCTGCAGTCAGCAGGGTCATCTCTACCTAAATCAGGTTGCTCAGAGTCCCCATCAAGCCTGGTCTTGAATTATCTCCAGGGATGGAGCCTCCACCACCCCTCTAGGCAAGCTGTTCTAGTGTCCCACCACCATCATAGTAAAGAATTTCTTCTAAAGTCTAATCTAAATTTCCCCTTCTGTGGTTTAAAACTATTGCCCCTCATCCTTTTGCTACGTGCCCTTATAAAGAGGGTGTGCCCCGGCTTTCTTGTAGGCCCCCTTCAGGTACTGAAAGGCTGCTCTGAGGTCTCCTCAGAGCCTTCTCTAGGCTGAACCACCCCAACACTCTCAGCTTGTCTTCCATTTATTTTTATTTTACATTTCCATATATTTTTCTTCCTAATAAACACAGCTGAATGTTTTGTTCATATTATTGTGGCTTTTCGCAATAGCCAGGAAATGAAAAATAGCGCAGCGCACTAGTTGGGTGCAGTACTATTACAGATGTAGACTTTGTTTCCAGAAAGACTTAAACTAAAGGCCAAATAACGAGATCACTATTCGTAATTCACCATTCTGTGCAGAGAATAAGCAACAGCATAGCTTTATGTTTAAAATGGCTGTGCTGTCTTTGTTATTTTTCTCCTAAAGCAGCCAGCATTTTGTTAGATTGACTGGAGTTATCCTTTACTCCCAGTTATTCACCACTATTGCCCATAATCTGAAACTTTGTTCGTGTAAAACAGAGATCACTGATTTATAAGATTAATATGCTAATTTAATACCCTTGGTTAAATATCATTCCTCCTGGTGATGCTTTGCAAACGACAGAAAGGAACCACCTTGACTGTTCGTTAAACAGAAAGCCCTCTTTGTAATGACCAGAGCATGGGAAGGACTCAATGACACCCACATCAACCCCTCCCTGGCAGCTCCCCATTACCTAGCAGCACATTTTGCTTCTCTCTTGATGATAAAAAAGTGCTGGTGCTGCTACACAGTCTCCTCCTACCCCTTCTAAATGAACAATTCTCATTAGGATCAGCCACTTTCACAAAAGGTCAAAAGGCCACATATAAACCAGTAGTATTTTAATGAAAACAATATGGATGAAGGCCAGTGGAAGACAGAACCATGCGAGGGGTTGATTCTCCCTCCCTGTATCTCCAAGTATGTGAGAAGCCGTTACTGCAGAGGACTTACGATTAATCCTTGATGAAAATTTAAAGCTTAAGGTCACCTTAGAAAGGGACACAGTCCTTCTGTCACAGAGTCACTGCAGGGCAAGGTAACAAAGCTAAAGTCCTAGGTGCAGGACAAGCCTAAGCTAGGGAATGTACAGGACAGCATTAAAGTGCTGCAACCCTTGACAACGTGAAACTTTAATAGCCAAAGAGGTAAAATGGTATCCCACTGAGTAGATACTGCAGGGGGTTAGGTGGTGCTGCAGAAAAATATCAACTGTTTCTCAGCACAGTTTTGAGGACAAATTTTGAAAAAATTTTTGGGCAACATATGTAAACCAGCATTTACCATACTTGAGATTTTTTTAATTAAAAAATTAAATACTGCACTTTTATGGTCTATGACTTTTCATTCAGAGCTGTACCACATAAGAACCTTGAAGACTCCGGGATATTACTCTAATGAAGAATGGGTTTGAGCCAGCTTTTCTGATAGTGGTTGTGTAGTCTGCAGGAAAACATAGCCATTAAACTGGGTATGTGAAGTTTTACTTTTTACAATTCACGCTTACATGTAAGTGTTGTCTAAAAACTTCAGGTGCAAAAATCACCCTCCATTCCCCTAGATGAAAACCACTAATCCCCACTTTTCTCTCCTTTAAGCGAGTTGCTTCATGTGTAAACTCAGATCAAGTAAAGGTTTGGAAAGTTACTGGAAGTTGTGTGTCACAACCCACTTTGCCTCATTCTCCAGCATGAAGACCACTCATCTTTTGGTGTGATTTAGCACAGATGGAAAAAACAGGTGGAAAGCCAACCTGATGTGAACAGCCCCATCCCTCCCTGGTTCAGGGGGCTGACAGTACCTCTCTGCAACCTACATGTAGTGACTTTGGAAAGCGGGCCTCATTTCAGAGAAGCTGAAAAGAACAAAATATACCATGTACTTTCCATCACCGAAGCATTATTATTGACAGGAAGAGCTGTCATGGGACAAACATCTGTGTGCTGGAGGCAAGAGGAAGAAAACCCATTAAGATGTAGTGATTTCTACATCTACACAACAGGTAGTTCAACCACAGTTCTCTACCTTTTGATGAAAGCAACAAAAGACAACAGGTTTGCTTGTTGTTTTTTTTAAAAAGGTAAGCTTGTATTGAAAATATCTCTGTAAAAATACCTGTGATACTACAAGGTAGTACCAATACAAAACAGATCAATATTAACTTTCTTTAAACTGTTAAACTTTATTATAAATTAAAATTTCTTTACAAAAAATTGCACATAATTGACCACTCTTAGGTTCTGATGCACTGGCATTTGCAATAGTTTCTTTAATCTTCAAGTTTAATAGTCTCTGCCGTGAGTCCAATGCAGAAAAGGGCAGTAAGCAACCCTCTTAGAGCCTTCAAGTGCAAGAAGCATACTTGTGGCCACGGCAGTTACACTTTCCTTAAGAGCGGCTGCTTTTGTTTTAAATCCTGTAATGAAAAAGTCTCAAAAAAGGTTTAAAAAAGGAAAAACCCAAAATGGACTACTTGCTTTTTACTGTAAACACAGCCCAGTAAATTAATCCCAAACACAGATCTCTCAGGCATCAGCGAGAGTGTCAAGTGAATCAGGATCAGCAAAACAAAGAAAACAAAATAAAAGGAAAACGTAAAAAAATAATGTCTGTCATTTTGATTAACTATACTTACGTAGATGACGTTATGAGAATCTGGCAGGGCCCAGAAGCAAGGCCAGACAGGGAGATCATTTTTCCAGAGGAGGGTCATGTTAATCGTTTCCAGGTTCAAGGAAAGCAGACTGAAGACTTGATATGCTCAGCAATACTCATCTGCCTTACACAGATCTTAGGCATGGATCAGCCTGACGAATCATTCAACTGATTTTGGCATTTAATAGGACTTACGGCTGATCACGCCCAGCGTTCAGTGATTCTTGCTTTCTGTTCTGTAAGTGTTTAAATTTAAAAGCTCATCTAGGCTGACTCCAACCTCTTGGCACTTGGAAACTAGTTTTCTCAGGTTATCAGTTTTACCTCCTCCTGATGCTTCAAACAAGAGTTGCTGTAAGAGATGGGGAAGCAGATATAAGATTTAGCCAGAGCTTGAGCATCACCACATCTATGGATATGGGATATGCAGAAAATTTATATGAAACCTCAAACTGAATCATAAAGAGAAAACATTACATCTTTCCACAGTGTTGCACATAGAGGTAACTTCTGAAGGGCTCTCTGATATAAATGATGGACCTGTAAAATAAAAACAAGTATTACAAGTCAGCACAATTTCAGGCACTCAAAATGAGTGATTTGAAGCACAAAAATACCTTGCAATAATTTTTTTCTTTTTTTTTTTTAAAAGGTTCCGAAGTCAAGCATTAGATCGGTACTAAAAGCAAAGGCAAGTTTGTCTGACCTTAATTCTGACCCTTGTATGCACATGATTAATTACATGAGGGCATTCTCTTTTTCTTCACAAGACTCTTGCCTCATTCATTGCACAGGATGGAACACGCTCAGGGAATGAAGCGGCTTACTGAATAGTTCTCTTTCACCACTCAATAGGTAGTCTCAAGGTCTTGCTTATTGTATACCATCCCAACCCTGCAATGAAAATAACTGTTTCATAGGATTTTTCCTTCAGCATCTATCTGTGCTTTAACAATCAGTATGTACCTTTGCAACTCTCCAAAAAGAAATTGGTTTTATCATTTTAGGGTTGGAAACAGAGGACCCAACTGTTCAGTGCAAATATTTACTCAGGTCTCCTTCAACTACTAGTATCTAAAGTACCAACTTTAATCAGAGAGGGGAGGTATTTGTTGGCATTTTAAATACTCATACCCATCTTTATATTCTTTTAGCAAACCTTTACATGACCTCTGAAGGAAATAAATGACAGGCTCTCCAGCAACAGGAAATCCAGAATCTGAATCACAATTCTATTTTAAAACAATCTCCTACTTGTTTACTAGAAAAATCCAGTTATCTGGAACATAGTTGATTTGTGTAAACAGCTCTAAGTGCTCACTACATCCCAAACTAAGCCCCTCCAATAAAAGCCAGCTGCACTGTGAGAGCCAACTGAAGTGACTTTACTCCACACTGTATAGTCAGGTGGTTGCAGAAGAAAACCACAAGATTTCTTCTGGGTGTAATCCAGCTTCAACGTTTTACACTTCATTTACGGTTCATTCTCTTTAAGGATCTTTTTATTCATTTGAAATACATTTTTCTAACTTTCTCAGCAAGCAAAGCAGGGATCTTTTAAGTCACCAGCCTCACTACAGGCAGTGCCTTAAAACGTACTCCATCTAATACAATGACTGAAGCAGGGATCTGTGACCAATTACAGATTACACCAAACCATCAACACAGAGACAGAATTAAGGTTGAAGAGGCAGCCGTGCCTTTGGTATCTCCTGACTTTGAACTGTTTGATCTTACAAACCAAGTAACTGTCTGCTTGGGGGGTGTTCTTTTTAAACATTCTAGGAGACAGTGGAAAAGGAAAGAGATGATTTCATATGTGAGTCTAACAATAGCCATGCTACCCATAACAGATCAGTTAAAGCTTTATTACTGTTCCAAAAGAAAGACTACTGACAGAAAAGGATGCTGAGAATCAACCACTACAAGAATGACATGAAACAAGACACAGGAGGGAAGTAGCTCAGGAATACTGGAAGCAAGTGGCGAGTCACAAAGCCAGGGCCTCGTGATCCCTGGCCCCCCAATACAGAGCAGAAGAGCATTAGAGTATTTTGAAGGTGACAGCAACAGTACCAGGAAGGTCCCTCTGTTTGAACTGAGAAGTGACTCAGTTGCTGTGCCAAACCACCTCGTGTTTGTGTACAGAGTGACAGAAATATTTCCCTCCTCAAAGTACCAATGAGTAAACCTGTGATTTTTTGAAAAAAAAGAACTGATATCTTCAGTGGGGTCAGGAACTACTCAAATTCTCTACATACATTGGGCTCAGGAGACCCACCCTTCCATGTACTTGTGAAGATAGTCGTTAGCATCTTCCAGAACAAAAATTCTTCCTTCCCTCAACCAAATTAAGGAATGTCCTCCAGGTTAAAAAAAAAAAAAAAAACCTGGGGGAAGAATACAGGCCCCCCTCCACCTCATAAGGGAATGACAAACAGTATGCACAACTACTCATGATATAATCCATTCTGCCTTGACTGCCAAAGGTACTTCTCACACTTTATGCAAATGCTTTGGTGTTTATACATAGAGTGGTTCAACTATCTAGAAATCTTGGGTTAAAGAGATGCCCATTGCTTTGGATAAAGCCAAGGTATGAAAAGTTTTACAGAATGTTACAATTACTCATTTCAGTGAGCTGTATTGACTTACTTCTCTTTGTCCCATTAGAAAGCATTCGGCAGCAATGGCTCTGAGGAAAAGAAATATATAAAAATATTTATTCTTGAATGACTTTAAATGCCCTTAGTGGCAGAATACTGACTGTGGAATGGAATTACAAATCCCTTGAGAAGAAACTAACTTCCAATGATGTTAATCTACAGTGAAAAGATAAAAGTAGCCATTTTTTAAAAACAACCTTACATGAGCAAGACATTTCAGTGGTTCCCCATTATGAACAAACACTGAAGAAAAAGATCAGTTCAGCATCACTGGATAATGGAGATTACTGCTATTGTGATATATAAAGGGGAGGGTAGAGAAGGGGAGACAGAAGTCAATAGTTGAATTAAAAAGGCAACTTGTAAATACATCATTCATATTTATCTGCATAATATCCACTCACATAAGTTTCCCCAAGAGGGAAATTCCATTTCATTTTAAAGAAGTAACAGTACCTCTATCTGTTGTAACAAACAGTTACTGTTTAAATAGGCTAATGAAAGAGAGACTTCCAGTACAAGCCCAACTGGAAGGACATTTCAGATTTACCTTTATGATGTAAAACTTATAAACAAAAGCAATATCTATGAAAACAGATGTATGACTGTTGCATTACATTTTCCAGATGGCCAGGCATGTTGGGATATTATACGTAAACATCTTGGCTTGCAGTTTCAGAATTTGAACATTGCTCTCCTCCCAGTATCGCAGCAGCAGTCTGTAAAAGGCGTTCATGAGAAAGGAACACTGCTCTAATCAGTGGGAACAGAAAAGCAATTCAAAGATACAAACACATTACACAACACATACTACACCTAATCTGAACCAAGAGTTGCAAGCAGGAAAAAACCCCAAGCCACTATATACAATATTGACTGAAAGTGCTCTCAGAACAACAAAAAGAGACACACTTTCAGAGAATAACTAAGATGTGTGAGATCAGAGAAAATATGATCTTGCACGTTACAAGGTCCATTTTTAGCATGCACAGAGTAACCATATATTTGAAAGGAAGCTAACTGGTTTTATAGCCATGTGGCTAGGAGATATTGTTCCATCAGTTCTGCTCACCCATTTCATGGTTCAAGGAAGCTGCAAGTTCCACCTTGTCAGAATTAGAGCTTGCTTTAAAATGCAGCCACTCAACTCGTGTGTTAAAGGCAGGTGTGTCACTCTCCCCACACCCCCAGCCACACCCACTTATTTCAAAAGTCTTACTTTGAATTCTTTGGAGTCACTGTTGATGATGAACAGTAAGCGTTTGGGAACTTTTCACAATTATTCAATCAAATGTTCATGAGTTCACTGCAGCTGAATACAGCGCAACAAGGACTCTCTAATCCCAGAGGAGTATGTTTTGAAATACTCTTCAAGTAAGAATTGGTACAATCCTCACATTAACGAGTTTTCTTTCCCATAAGATTTTTTTCCCAAAATTAAGAATGGCGTATATCTTTGCTAAATAAATGTCAAGTTAAGCCTTAAGATAGCACTATTATATACTGATGTATCCATTTATTTGCTCAGTGCTGGAACTATACTTTTAATAGATCATTAAGTAACAGCAAGATTTTAATACATGTCAGACATTTCTCAGCACACTTGAAATTTTGGCCATTTGTACTCATGTACAATGCAGAGTTTATTCCTGTATAATTATAAGCCTGTCAAACACAAGATTGAGATGATATCAGAAGGCACAATATGCCTCAAGCAGCACGCAATAATATTGGAAGTTTTACTTCTGTAGTAGAAAGCAAACTATGCATGTCTTGCACAAGAAACATTAGTTATGTTAATTAGTTGTTTGTCTTGATTACAAGTATTTTTACGTACCTCAGTGCAAGTCCAGGATTAGCAGGCATGGTAGAACAAAACCGTTCCAAGGTTTTGGAATGTTGAGATTTTGGAATGCAGCTCAAATAAAAAAGAATTACCTGTAGAATTTTAATTATAAACATTAATCCACTTTATAGCTGTCTAATTTTGCTAAGAACAATGGAATGATAAACTATGAACATTACGACTAAAGTGAGTTACCACCTACAAACCTTAACCACAAACCTTATTATCCCTCAAGGGTACAGAAATCATTTTGTATAACAAAGTTCATGTCAAGTTGCCAACACCACATATTTTAGTCCTTCTAGCCTGCATTTAGTGAGTAGAGAAATGCACCGATATTAGCAAAATAGGACCCAGAATTTCTAAGGTTTATTTTGTCCATATAAGTGCTCAACTTGTTTACTCCTACTTCACTTTATTTCTTGTTTCTCGACCACTGTAATGTCTATGATAAAAACTGACAGCTTAAATACTGTTTCCATCTGCCAATGCTAGAGCTATGCAGACCCCTCTTGTTCAACCACCTCTTCTCTCCCTTACACATTGTCTCTTTCCTCTAGAACAAGAACAGTTTGTCACTAACAGCTATATTCACAGTATCAAAGCATGCCTAATACAGTTTCTCTTTGCCTTAGACAACCTTTATTCAAAAGGTCACTGCTAGATAGAACACTAGTCTCCTCAGATACTTGTTTCTTCTACTAATTCCTAGTTCTCAGTGTTCATATACTACTGGTGATGTATTTGAACAAGTAAGTTGCAAATACCTGCTAAAAGGTCAGTCTGTTTAAAACTGTCCACAGACACATTTTTACCTTATTATGAAACTCATAATTGGTCCAATAATCAGCAGTACTAAAAGGAATTGGGTATCGTGTGGGGACTGTAACCAGACATCTGTTCACTAGGTCAGTAAAAAGCTTGAATTCTTGAACTTTGTTGTTGGATCCAACAACTTTGCTATTGATAAAAACAAGGTAACTGGAAGAAAAAAAAAAAAAAAAGAAAAAAGATAGATCTGGTAGCCTTCACTTAATAGTTTTGAGATTAATTTTCTTTCCTCCCAAGAACTTACTCCAGCCAGATGTTCTGAACAGTTTCCTGCTGCATCACTGCCCCCAGAGCTGCTTCATAAGCATCCAGTGCTTCACCAACACTCGCATGAAGAGACTGGCACAAACTGTTTATATTAAAAGTTAAAAAGCATTGTACGTCATAAACAATGCATGTTCTTAGACATTAAGAGCAAGGAACAATGAAGAACTTCCCATTCTGAGATACAAGGAAAAACTAGTGTTTTCAGTTCAGCAGTATTATGGATTAATTTCAGTCAGCTTATTAAAACAGGTAAATCAACTGTAAATCGTAAGGAATAATATAGAAACCATCTAGTTTACAATGCAATTCTTAGGTAGAAATGAAATATTACTGTCTCCTACTCCTGTAAAGTACCCTTTTACTAATCCTATTAATAGGGATGCTCTAACTGCTACAAAATGGAGACAACTCTTGAGTTCCCATTTAGAAAGCTCCAGGGCAATAAATTTCAAAGTCAGATTGAAACCACTTAAGAAATGGCATCAGACTGTAGCACCAGAATTAATGTTCTGAAAGAAATACTATTGGGTGTCTGGAGCAGAAATATGCTGGTCATTTTACAAAAGAAAAAGCCTGACAAGAACAGTCAAAAAAAACCCTTAATTTTTTTCCACAGCACCTCAGAGAAACATATGGTCAAATGAACATGTAGCACCTCACCAAAGACAGAAGTAGACACATTTTTTTGACCAAGATTCAATGAACGATCCTTATTGAAAAGTGAAAAGCAACTGTGAAAAAAAGGTAAGGCTTTCAGCAAGTCGTAAGAGGAAAAACAAAACTCATGAAGAGGAAGACTACAGAAATACAAAATAAGATAGGGCTGATGTTTCTACCTTGCTACAGAAGCCTCCTGACTCGGGTCATAATCAGAATGCCTGATTCTACTCCTGCTTTCCCCAAGAATCACAAACTAAATCACCAATTTGCTACTTTTTCTAAAAAAGTGCATGTATATGTCTGTGTGCACACGTATATGTGTACACACCCACAATTTTCTAATTAAATAACTGTTATTTGATCTTTGTGGCTTTGCTGATTACAGTCTATTTTCACTTGGGAAAAACGAACTTTTATGTCTTTTGCCTTCTGTGCCTGAAAAAAGACAGATACATAGGCCCAAATATCTAGGCGCTCACTGTAGCAAAACTCAACTACAGAAACCCTCAACTATTAGCTCTGAATATAATCTATGTACTTATTTCAAGAGCACTAATTTTCCTCTTAGAAGCAGGTGCTAAAATGCAGGAACACCTGATCTTAGAGGTAAGGTCCCGAATGACTGAACAGTGACCTCGAGTGTCTTTCTAATGATGTTTCTACTGTTTAAGTCCCAAACTTAAAAATGAACTTGCAAAGAGGTATTTCCAAAGAAAAAAAACAACTTCAGTTGGTATTATGGACTATATAAAAAGAAAAGATAACTTAATCTAAACCTTACACAAAGGTTTTCTTGAAAACCATGTATTTTGGTCATGGTAGTGTTGGGCTGATGGTTGGACTTGATGATCTTAGGTCTTTTCCAATGCTAACGATTCTATGATTTTACCTGTTCATAAGTTGTCCACCAATTAAAAACTATAAGCAACAGCACTGAAAGAGTTCTGAGGAGTCCTCACTCGCTATCTAAAACATTACAATCTTTGCTCCTTTACTTATCTGAAGTCAAATAGCTACTTGTGAAGATTGACAAACCCAGACCACAAAGTGCTGAACTTCTTAAACAGCTTAAGTGAACATCTCAGTAACCAAAGTTATACCAGTTGTAGATGGCTCATACTTTGGTGCATGCCAATCCTGGGTATTGCTGCTATCAAAAGGAATGGTGGTAGAAACAAAGTAAAAATTGTGTATACATGAGAAATATCTGTCACCTTTGCAATTTCTCACAGAGGAAAACATCTCTTTGCTAGGGAGGGGCATCTGTAGCTAGTTCCAACTTTTATATCTGTTGATAGTAGCTCCATAAGCAGCTGAAACACTGGGTCAGGGAAGGTGGGGAGTTCTAAAGTTAAATAGGGGAGGTCTAAAGTTAAATAGACTGGGAGAAACTATTGTAAAATAAAAGGGAGGCAACTGAAAGCCAGAAGGAGGAAGAACACTATTAGCAGTAGCAACCTAAACCAAAAGCAAAACCAACAACAACCAAAAAAATCATTTTGTGAGATGAATACACTTGTTACTGTTCCCACAGGGCAGAATTTCTGAAAGATTTCTCAGGTTGAGAATTTAAGTTGATGTGCAATTCACAGTTCCATAAAATTGTCTCTGTTGTGCAGCAGGCAGGCAGGTTCCCTAAGGACTAGCAGATCATGTATTGAAAGAATCCAGTGACACAACCCTTAGGCAAATAATGAGTGTTCTGATGTTGTAAATGCAATTTACTCCGCCCCAATAGCTGTTTCTCAGAGATACTTTAGAAAGTCTCACCAGTAGATCTGCCACAGATACGGGATTTGCTGGTTGACAACATCATCTGTAAGATGTTCTTTATAGAGAGGTGATGTAAATTCAATTGGCATTGGAAAATTCAAGAGATATCTACAAGAGAAAAAAAGTAGCAGTATATAAGAATATCCCTATACATGAAAGAGTCCCATGTGGATGTAACACTTGGTTCTGAAATCCAGTTCATGGGACATTAAAAAAAAGAAAAAGGCACTTCTAGATTTTGAGTTAACTCTATCCAGAAACAATTTACACAGAAATATAGAAAGTTAATAGAGAAAGCATTTACTCCTTCATTATGTAAAGTTAAATGTTGCTATGTCTCACAACTTCCCCCCTCCCCACATAAAATATATCAAGTAAGGTACAATCACCTACATACAGCCAGCTAAGCTGCGTTGGCAATACCAAATTTAAGCAGGAATAAGATCTAACAACTAACTTGGAGATAAAAACATTTCTAATCCTCATTTGCATAAGCTTTAGCACAGAAGGTCTTCCTTGGAAGGCCTTCAGAGGCATCTATTTTGACTACAGGGAACATGCCTATTTCAAAACTCCAGTAATCTCTCAGTCAAGTGCTAAAATTCAAGTGAAAAATCAGGAGGCTAGATATGAACCTGTGGCTTTTCAGCAATGATCCTCTGATCAACAGCATGCTGGACCTCTGGTGGAGGTCTTTTGCAACTGCCTAAATGGAGTAGTTCAGGTATGCAATTTTAGGATCCTAGCTTGGGGGTGGGGGGTGAGGAGAAACAAAAACAACCCCATCTTTGTGTACGCGCGATAGGTTTTCATTTCCCAAATCCAAACATAAAACTTGCTATCTGTTTCATCTTTAAATGCTTGTGGGTTTACAATTTAGTGAATACAAAAAAACAACAGGAGTTTAAAAATTCTAGGCTATCTTGTTCTTCAAGAAAACGCCAGTATTACTGAAATTTAAACAGAAAAAAACTCTTCCAAATGTACCTTAAGAGATCCATGGGACCATGCTCCTGACATGCATTCTCAAAGAAAGCTGCCACAAAATCTTGCAACAGTGGAAGAATACTGCTTGATCTTTCCTGTTTTGGGTTGTTTTTTTTTTTTTTTTTAAATAGAAAGAATAAAATCAGAAATCAACCTGAAAATGACAGCAACAATTTAAGCAGAATAAAAAACAATTGGTGTGTCTATCTCTGCCATGCTCCATTATCTCCATTTTCTCAAGAACAAAGGCTATCTGGGTCAGTCAGCAGGTGGCAGAAAAAAAGCTGAAAGTGCATTTTGGGGTTTACTGTTAATGTCTTGCTTAAGGATATCAACACTGGATTAGAACAATCCAAACTATACATTTACAATTTTATGTAATTCCTCAATTATCTTTAATCATGTCACCAATCTTGCAATCTCTATTTTTCCCCATCTATATATAGGAGTGCTAGACACAGTAAAAATATCATGAAGATTCATCAATTCGGTAATTGTTTGAAACAACACACAAACCCCCAACTTTATAAAGTCAGCATGCCAACAAAATGAGCTTTGGAGTGCAGTATTACCTGTGAGACAAGGTATTTACACAACTGATAAAAAATTTCGGCATTCTGAGGATTCCTCTCAAAAGCTTCAATCCACACTTTGTAGGCATTGTCACCCTGCTCCATCCGCAAATACAAGGTGGCCAAACTCTCCAAGAGCTGACAGTTGTGAGGGCAGAGCTCCAATAAAGATCTACAAAGTTCCACAGCAGACTCCCACCTTAAAGAAAAGTAAAAGTAAGCTTTTGAAACAGCAGAGTTGAGTACTCCAATTAAAAATGTCTTGAAACAACTTACCTTTCAAGAAGTCTCAGCAAAGCTATCATGTTTCTGTAGAGAGGAAAGCAGACAGCTGTTCTTTTTTCAGCCTCCAGGCTTTCATCAGTACATGCTTTGACCGCATCTTCAAAACAAAAGCATAAACTCAAGCTTTTAGACCTCAAGCAACGTCAAAGTTATTTGAAGACTTAACATAGTAAAAAAGTCTCATTTAACATAATGAAAATATGTTAAGTTTGGAAAGATTTTTGAGAGTGTTGCTTTTGCAAAGTATTAAAAAAGGAAGATGACCACCTAAGCTTTCCTAACACTTATTACCACAGTGCAAAGAGAAGAGTCTTTCCGAAGTTTCATCTTTCATTCATTGAAAAACAGAAAACATCCCACCAGTGACATGTTAAAGCCACATTACAGGTAACAGTATCACGATGTGCAAAACTATGTTCCCCAATTTCTAGCATAGCTGCTGAAAGCTATTGAGATAAAAGGTATTACAGGATATTATTTTTCTTCTCAGCGTAACAAGAAGTTCCCAGCAGTGACCACCTCATAAGGAGCACCCATTACCATGGCTAGACTGCTCTACTCCCACAGCTGGGCTACTCAATCTATCCTTGAGTATTTCCACACTGCATTATCACCCGCAGCACAGATATATTCTCAGTGGCAATTCCATACTGCTGCTGGCTAACACGCTAAGTACTGACATTTGTACCACGCTATTATAAAGTTTACCTCTGGCAGCACAACAAGTCAATAATTCGATTTCTTTTAGAACCAACATTTTCCATCTTTAAAAAAATTACTCATAGTTTACTCAAACTTTGAACGAAGACAAACACATGCATAGCTCTGCCTTTTCTAAGGAAACACACTAATCTTCCAAGAAAGTAACTTTTTAACAGACACATCCCATTGAAGGGAGGGAGGGTAAGAGAGAACAGCTGAAGCTTGGCTTTATGCTTCCATAAGCCTAACAAAACTAGCAATGTCATACTGTCACAAGCCACTATGACAGAATACCATAGTTCAGAGAAAAAGCTATGGCTCTGAACGACAGATGAAAAACGTGTGTTAAGTACGCAAGAACATGGACTTTCTGTTCAAGTCAAGATGAAATATTCCCTAGGTTAATCCCAATGGCTCAACACAGTCATCAGCAATATCGTACTGCCTTGGAATTCCAAAAGTTGGATAGTATTTCTTGATTTACAGGTAAGTAATGTCTTAAGTAGTTTACACCTCCTTAATCTTACCTTCAAACATAGCTAACAGCGTATCAGGATCAGTCTTCACATCATGAACTGTTTGCCATGGCATTAAAAACGGCTCTTTGTTCATGATCCTTGAAGGATTGACATTAGCTGGATCATAGAACTTGACTGGGAGAATGCCAAATTCCGTTAGATGTATGTAAGCCAGCCAAGCCAAGCAACGGTCACTTACAGTAAGGCGTTCTGATATTATCTTTTTACTTGCTGATTTTAAAGCATTCTGTAAAGGTTAAAAGAAATACATTATATTTCAACCATAAAATCTTTTAAGATCTAATAATGAGAAAAGGAAACAGGAAGAATAAGTTTTCATATTCTCAGATCTATTCCATCAAAAAGGTGGGAACTAATTCTTAACATCAATCATTACTATATTTAGCTTATGTGAATGTGTGACTGTTTCAAATCGTATGCATGATTTCTAGTAACAGGTTTAGAAAAACTGTAGAAGATGGTTTTTTTAAAAGTGAACAAAGGCAGACTCTGAAAACATGCATCTTCCAACACGTTCCATTTTTCTGCTTATATCTCAGACAATTACTTCCAGTTGCATAAAAAAAAAAAAAAAATACATTGTTGTATTGAGTTAGAGACAACTTGTAGACAAGTTGGATTCTGCTTGCTATAGCTAACTGGGTTTTGCAGCTTGGAGTCTTT
>JAVSBS010021384.1:133712-156728 GCA_033124195.1 Coracias cyanogaster
GGTTTTGCAGCTTGGAGTCTTTTTTGTGTTTGGTTTTTTTTTTTTTTTTTAATTTAAGTTCTACTTATACAGCTACTAAGTTACAGCTATCTACTGAAAGCACCACCATCTCTAGACAAACTGTTTAACAAAATGTGTTGGAAACAGTACTGAAAAAAAGGATACCGCATCAAATTTTCCTACCAGTCACATGCAAAGCTAGAATAGTCTAGTTAAATTAGCAGATCCCAAATAAAATAATTAGAGCATGCAATCAGACAAAGTCTAAACACAATTTATCCTAAAACAGAAGAGAATCTCATGGCTAGTGATGTGCCAGCATTTTTCTGGAGAAGTGCAGTACAATCAAAAGATGCACTTTCAAGGAAATGAAGGCACCTACACGTTTAGGCAAAATTCAGCAGGACACTTGTCCTGTAAGAGGGGAAAACAGAAGTTTAAAAACCACTTAACTTATTCATCCTCCAAAATATTCATTTCAGAAAATATGATTTCAATTGTTCAAAGAGACACATTGCTACTTACTCTGAAGTAGCCATTTACTTAGAAATTATCTACTCCTAAATATGGTTAAATAATCTCTCCCCAAGACAATCTTTTCAACTACACATTTCAGATGAATACACAAAAAAAGTTTGGCTTTGTGATGATGCTTTTGGGGAAAGATAAGGGAAACCAACCCCCATTATTCCTCCATATACACTGGATTTCCATGTCAATTAGACACAGTTTTTTTCTCCCTCTTTTTGTTCATTCAGTCAAATATTCAGAGGCACATTTATCAGTGCTGCTGTGTTTAGGATAGCTTTTGGAGCAAGTCAACACAGCATTACACTTTTCTATTCAAACTGGAGCTAGAAAAAAAGCATTATGGCCTTACACCAAACAACTGAGGAAAATGTTTTAGGCTGTAGCAAGCAATACGTGCCACCTGCTGGTAGGAATGAAAAAAAAACCCCAAAAAACTTGTAATGGAAACGACAGCAGCTTCCATTTTTTGTAAGAGCTGATGTCAGCACTCAATTTTTCCCCTTCACCCACCACTTCCATTGTCTGCAAAACAGAACTTAGTGACTTAAGTTCTTTCTACAGTCACAATAAATGCCTGAGATAACTCCATGACTTTATAGTTCATGGGATCCAAAAAAGTCTGATTTAACATGCTTCAAATTTTGGAGCAGGGCAATACTGTTAGATAACATCATAGTGCATTCTTTCCCAAGAACTACTGGTTTGACAATTTCTGTTGCAATAAACATTTGAGTACGTGAGGCAATATATTACTCATGGGCCTTTCACTACAAAGAACTGTTCTATGGCTTACCAGAAACCAAGTAGTAAAGCAATTCCCTGGGAATTATTTTGAAATGTAGTCATCTAGGCTATTAGCTACACAAGCAAAGCAAAATAGGTAATAAAAAACCCAACGGTATATCCAAATTTTACAACGATATCACATCTCAAAACAGAAGCCTCTACAGGAATTCCTTCAGGAAATAAAGAAAGGAACAGGTCTCCAAGTTGACACTAGAGAGCCAGAGTCACAGGCATTAGAAAGGTGAAGGTATGAAGACAATTCCTGGGGTGGGAAGCTGGAAGTTACCTGCAACAAAACAAGAGCGTTCTGATGTCTTCCTGTAAATAGGTTTAAGTGAACCCTGTACAGGAGAGTCTCCAGCAGCTGAAAGGACAGGAGATTTGGATTTTCTTCTCCCCCTGTCATTTCCATTAGGAACTGTAGCATCCTCCCACAAACATAGTCTTTTCCGTCAAACGAATTCTCCAAATTCAAAAACTAGAGAGAAGTAATTCATATAAATAACAATAAGAACAACCAGAATACTAGTAAATCTCTTAAGTATAAAATCACATTAATTACAAACTTTGGATAATATATTTCACCACCTTATGAACCATGTTTCTCTCCCTGACCAAATTTTCACATTAAACCTCAAAAAATACCATTTAAATATTGGAGCTCATGTAGTCAAAGTTAAAATTTTGCAGACTTAACTAACAAAATGTAAGGAATGTAACATCTTGATTTTAAGTAACTTCTATTGCCTGAGGAATCGTGACGATTTCTACAAATATCCTGCAAATAGAACTTTGGACAGCTTCGTTTTATAAGCAACTGCTGAGTTTCTCTAAAAACTACCATGTTTTTCATTTCATACTTTCCCTGTCATAAATACTGGTATTCTACAGCAGACAATGCACACTTAAATGAACATGTGTGGTTTTTTTACTTACTGTCCACCAGATTTGATAAGAAGGAGCATATTCCACTGCTGTTTCACACATTTCCTGTATCTCCTCCTTGGTGCCCCTTTTTGAGAAGAGTCTGAGGTAATGACACCAGATTTCAGGATTTTCTTTGTTGTTCTCAAGGGCTCGAGCCAAAACATTTAGAGTAGAATCTAAACACTCAGATGATGAACTGTAAAAATTAAAAAAGCACTCACATCAACTGTGCTAGTATTATGACTTACAAAATACCAAATATGAAAATGGATGCTTATAATTAGAAAGGATGCAACATATAGTCTGTCATCTGATTTTTATTAACATGTGCTGTCCTTTACTATGAAAGTTTCCGTTCCAGTAA
Source organism: Coracias cyanogaster (assembly GCA_033124195.1). Taxonomy (NCBI): domain Eukaryota; kingdom Metazoa; phylum Chordata; class Aves; order Coraciiformes; family Coraciidae; genus Coracias; species Coracias cyanogaster. The sequence continues at coordinate 136,321 of JAVSBS010021384.1, forward strand.
TTTTCATCCTTCAGAGGTTATTAGGTTCAATTATAATAGCACAAGGAAAAAAGTTTTCTAGGAAAAAAGTGCCACGGAAAAATACATTTTCTAGGAAAAAAGTGCCAATTCAAGTTAACAGTCTAATTTAATTTAAAATGGGTAAGAGTCATGTATAAGCAGAAGTCTCAAGCTGGAACCATATAAAGGCATTTAGATCGTACAGACTTAAGTAGAAATTTCAAAGACTTAGTAAAGTAAGAATATTTTTGTTACATATTTAATTTACTTTCTACAGTCATCAAATACAAGCCTTTATTTCAGGTTTCTATGCACGTCATGCAGCTTTCACTGCCTCTAAATAATTTTTTAAAAACCCGGATTTTACTTTTTGAGATAACTATCACCAGCTCACACCAGCAAACTAATAAAAGATTAGCTCAAGTAATGGGTTATATTACAAACCACAGAGCTGAGCTTTAATTCATAAACTTCCATAAAACCACAGAAAGCTTCTGAGGTCGCATTTATTCTGAAAACATATTTACAAATTACTTCGCATAGACAGTTATGAGAGGAGAAACACATATCCCAAAATAAAATTAGCACAGTTAACCACGTGTAAGTCTGAAGCCTTCCCAACTCCTCCTGTCACCACTGCCACTTACTAAACCACTCAGCTTCTTCAGAGTACTGAGGCAAGGTAGGAAGAATGGGGAAGGCGGCTGGTCTAAGGGAAAGATACATAGTCTTCCATTAGGTTTTCTCCGTTCTTTCTGTGGTCTTTTTCCAAGTACGCTTACATTTACAAAGCATGCTCTTCTCACCCTGCCACTTGCTGGTAGTATTTTCATTGATGCTAGCCTTTCCAGTTGCATCCCTTCTACTGTTCGGACAGCTATCAATGTAGCTAAATTGATCTTTTGCCACATTTTCCATTATCCACTATTTACACAAGCTTTTGAAGAGAGCTGCCCCTCTCCATTCCACTTCCTCCCTCCTGCAGCTGTTTAAGCCAGTACCTCACTCTTAAAGTTTAAGTCATTCTAGAATGAAACTGTCAAGACAGAATTCCTACTGAAATTATGTGACTGCCAGTAAAAACATGGCACCCTGCAGAATAATTTAGAAGAATATAAACCAGAGAAACTTCGAAATCCAGAAGTTAAAAAATTACATAATGAGAAACTGGACCATTTCTACAGGGATAAAACCACATAGCAGAACTGATCTTACAAGAAAGCTTTTTTATGAAAGCTATTTCTAACATTATTCCAACCACGCACTCTATAGAGGAGAAACTGCTTTGAGTCTATTGGTCCACAACTTTATCACTGGAAGTACAATGTGCCACTAATCTTAGGAATACATTAGGTTGTGCACTTTTCAAATACAAACAATTCTTTCTCCCACACTACTTCCCATCAATTTCCGTCCTGATACAGAACCTACCTAAAGATAAACCATCAGTGCCATTTATTACTCACATACAAAACTGCACACAGTAGCAAATCTAATCTATTTTTTTAACCTCCTATTAAGTAATAAATTATTTGTGGCACTGCTGAAGGAAGTTTTTTAACATTAGAAAGTTGATCATAGCAGTATGGCTAAAGCACAAAATCAAATCTAAAATGTAGCAGACTTACCCTTCGTTTTGATTCAAGTATTTGTATGCAAGTTTAATCCAAAGCTGTACATCAGAGGGGTTTTCTTGGACACTTGCCTCCAAGTTGGAAATGTCATCAGTTTCACTTGTAAAATACCGGACATCATCTGGAGTCACCACAGCATCAAGAGTTGGAAGTCTTTTTTTATGTTCTGTGGGATGGGCTGCAAATTAAAAAAAAAAAAACCAACAATTAAAATACTTCTTTTCAAAGCAGAAGTGACCTGCAAGATTACAATTCATGCAAGGGGTGGCATTTATGTATTTCAAGTGTGGCCATTGACCAAACAAAATACGATTATTTCAACGGCCTCTAAAACTTACACCCATGTAGTCTGTAGAAAACTGGTTATATTTCAAATGAAGTCAACTAATAAAGAGCAGTAAAAGGCTGCTTTGATCGACAGACACACACATTTGCTAACAAATCCTACGGCTTCCACTTGCATGAGTCACATGTAAAATGCTGTCAGATTAGGGACACTGTAGCAAGTTTCCAAGTCTCAAATGTCATTTAAGAGCTGCTTTTTTTAACTCCTGACCTCAACACCAAATACTAACCCTGTCCAAAATTTAAGATAATGAAACACATGAAGTTTTACTACTTAAAGATTCCTGTCAGGGAAAAGTAAAAATTTAAAAAATCCTAATGGTCTATGGGCAGAACTGAAACATTCTAGGGAAATAGCTCCTTAGGATCTTTTTACGAACAGGTAGTTAGAAATTCCACCTTAACTTCCAGTCCCATATTATCTGTTTTTTTTTTCTCCTTAAATACAACAAATTCAGGTCAAACTTTATGCAAAAATGTATGCAAAATAGTTTCCATGCAGGAAATATTAAGTCAAGAGAGCTATTAAAAGCATTGGTTTTCTTAAGAATCACTTTAAAAATTAGATGTTGGGAAGAGGCTGATAAGTATTTCCCCCCAGTATTCTTTTAATGGATGTTGCACATCCAAGATTACCATATTTAATAGGCCCACCAAACTGTTCCTCTTCACTGCTGCTACTATCTAACAGAGGTTTTCTCCAGTACTTGGGTCTCCATTTTCTTTTATCCTTCCATGTTGTAAATGGAGGTGCTGCAAACAAGCACAGTAGTAAACATTTTTTACTTTTCTGTATTCAATATTAAAACACCTTTGCTAATGGATTTTAGATAAAAACGTTCTGTGAGTGCAATACAAGCATAGAAGTTTCAACACTATTTATTTTAAATCTATTGTACTCAAGTGCATAACTCACTTTTTGAAACTAGACTCCATAATTATTGTATTACTGTCTTAAAATAAACTCTGCTGCCTTTAATTTACCATAAGCAGAATTTATAATACTGAAGTAAATAAACCAAACAAGAACAAAAAATATTCTTGGCTTACAAAATCATCACGGTACTTATATAATTTTAAGAAATTTATATTGTATTTAATCTACCAAGTTACTTACTGTGATTTTTACTCTCATTGACATTGCTGGCCAGAAGAACAGCCATCTGATCCACTGACATACGGTCTCTGTTTATACCAAAAAGTTTTTCAACATATTTTTCTGAAACAAGAATATTTGTATCTTCAGTAAACACATAAATGAAAATGGATAGGTAACTTAACAGCAACTTAGCACAACTTATGCTGAATTCATGAAATGTGACTGCTTCAAGAGGCACGGTTATTTAACATACTTAGAACAAAGAAATGAAAAACTGAGAAAGTTCTGTCGGGCAAATTGCCTATATGGCAACAGCGCTGTTAAAAAATTCCAGCTCCACTGAAACAGACCAGTTTCAAAGAAGTGAGTTTATTTAATCCAGCAGTTAAAAAAAAAGTGATGAAAGAGAGGGTCTTGCATCTGGGCAGGAATAACCCAACGCACTAGTACAGGTTAGGGGCTGACCTGCTGGAAAGCAGCTCTGCAGAGAAGGACCTTGGGGTCCTGGTGGACAGTGAGGTAACCCTGAGCCAGCAGTGTTCTCTTGTGGCCAAGGCTACCAATGGTATCCTGGGTTGCATTAAGAGCAGTGTGACCAGCAGGTCAAGGGAGGTTCTCCTCCCTCCCTATTCCGCCCTGGTAAGGCCACATCTGAAGTATTGTGTCCAGTTTGGGGCTCCTCAGTTCAAGAACAGGGAGAAAGTCCAACAGCGGGCTACAAGGATGATTAAGGGACTGGAATATCTCCCTTACAAGAAAAGGCTAAGAGCCCTGGGGCTGACAGGGGATCTGATAAATGTTTATAAAAATCTGAAAGGTGGGTGTCAGGAAGATGAGGCCAGTCTCTTTTCAGTAGTGCTCAGTGACAGGACAAAGGGCAAAGGACAATTCTGAATACAGGAAGTTCCACCTCAACATGAGGGGAAACCTCTTTACCGTGAGGTTGACAGAGCACTGGAACAGGCTGCCCAGAGAGGCTGTGGAGTCTCCTTCGCTGGAGACTTTCAAAACCTGCCTGAACACGTTCCTGTGTAACCTGCCCTAGGTGACCCTGCTTTGGCAGTGGGACTGGACTAGCTGATCTCCAGAGATCCCTTCCAACCCCTGCTATTCTGTGATTCCATGCCCACTGCTCCTCAGTCACCCGTATCCCAGCAATACTTTTTTGAGTGAAATGTCCCAGAGATCAGTAATGTTTTTTCTTGCTGTAAAGACACCAAGGTAACTATGCAGCACAATAGACTAAACTGGACAACTGCAGAAACCTGTTTTTTTCACATACCTGTATCTTACAGATCGTTTTACATCAAAATCCTTGTACCCAGAGATTTAATGAAAGCCATTACCTTCAGAAAGGAATCTTTGCGTACAAAAGTGAACAAAAGACTTAAAAACCTGTGGCAGTGCTGATTTCCTCATCAGTGCTTTTTTCTGAACAGCCAATCAGTTCTAAATTGTAAGACAGAATATCCTGAAACAGCTGCTTACGGCTAAGAGTGCAATCTTTCATGTGCTGCCTAAAAGAAAAAAATAAGCATTTAATATATTTATCACAGTAACAATTTAATAAGGCTTGTAACTAGAAAGCTGGTTTTGTACATACTAGGCTGAGGCATAAAGAAAATGATACCCACAGAAAACACTATAGCCTGCTTTGAAATTTCTTTTAGGTATGTATGGGTCTTCTCTACACTTAAGCCTGCATCAGTAACTTAACCATAGTCTTCATTATTTCACTATAGCCTTACTCTTTCAAATAAACCTCTAAACACTTGCTTTGCACTAACACAAAACCACAGTATTTAGAACTTTCCAGTTCAAACAAGGTATTTACAAGAATTAGGTATCACTTCAGATTCAACCTGTGGTTTGATGGCAACAGCTAAAAGCAGATCCAAAAAGCTGTCTGCCACCAGAAATGGCAAAAGAAAGAGCTGAAGTCCACTCCTATTACATTTTTCCAGTAGTTAGAAGCTTCCAAATTGACTTTATTCCTGACCAATTCAAATTAATTTGCTCTTGTACCAACTTCTAAAATATACTGTGTGTTCTAAAATACACTTGTTTAAAAAAAACATTTTTAATATAATTTAACACCAGGCTTCAAAGAAGCAAACTTAGCCAGTACTTTCCCAGAAAACTAGAACTCCACTACTACAGTAGTATTTCTTCTTACATAATCACATAATAACAGTCTGTGCTTTTTTCAGTTAACAGCATGATACATCTCTAGCATGCTTAAGTATCAACCGCTACCTGAGGTTCCGTGATGATCTGAAGCTATAAAGCAAGAGGAGCCCTGTCTGAATTACAAAACAACCAAAAGGTGAAATAGCCTCTAACAGTCCACACTGCTTTTTCTAAATTTACATCTAAAAAGCCTCCTTTCTTCATGGCTTAGGTGAAAGGGCTTTTTTTTATCCCTGCCAACCAAGTATCTGCAATAGGGTATTAAAAGTAACTCTCTTTTCTAGAACTTGTGCATAGGAACAGAAATCCAGACCTTCTGAATGTAAGAAAAACATGCCTATTGGGGCCTTTAAAACCTCTCTAGAAGAGAGGTTTAGTACAAATAAAATTTAAAAGAACTTACCATTGACAGTCATCATCATTACATGTGCCTGTTAAATCAAAGCGGCAGAAACACTGTTTTGGTTCAATCATATTGCTGTAAGTTACTGAACTGAGGTACAGTTTTTCCTTGGTTCGAAAATATGGACTAAACCTAAAACGAAACAGTGAGTTATTGTGATAAAGCACACAAGGTAAAATATCAGTTTTACTAAACAAAACATTAAAAAAAAAAAAAATCACTTTTCTATATTAAATCTCATTATTTCCAAAACCTTACTACTAACCAAAACCATTGCTGACCTACGAGTTAAGAGGAAGGCAAAAACAGTGAGAGAGAAGGTACCAAAACAGTACTTCTCAATCTAAACAGATTCTGTTCTAGCATTCTCTTCTCCTTCGGGTGCAGAACTTCATTCATATAAAAACAGGAAGTGTAGTAATAACCCAGCAGGGAAAGCAAACTACTGAAACTGCATTTCAGTTTAGTTCTAGGAAAACTGCACTCATGCTCTATTCAGTATAAGATCAGTGTCAAATAGGAGTATAAAGAGAACCACGAAAGATTAATCTGAAAAAGACACTGAAAAAATGCACATCAGATTTTAAAATGCATAAACAAAAAACAGTCTGAGCAGAGTAGACTAATGCTTGTTTTAAATCTTTCACTAAAGTCTGTCTACGTCAATTTTTGAATTTCTAGCTCCTTAAGGAACTGAAGCCATAACCTACAAGTTAAAACGAATACTTCTGTAAAGACAGAAATAAAAAACCTGAAGCACATGGTAGGATTCAACTGCTGCAGTTTAAATTCCAGACTTCTGATTTCTAGCATTTAATGTGTAGGAAACAAAGCTCTCTATAGTCAAACGACAGATGTGTCAAATTGATTATACTAGCAGGTGCCTGCTTTAAGTCAAGATGAATCACTGTGGTCATGCCTCTTTCCACTGAGCAGGAATCCAAAAATAGGCAGCTGGCTCCCTCGACTCACTGTAAATCCTTGCCAAGTTTCAAGACTGAGTAATTGAAATACGCTTCTGCTAATTTTTTCCTGGATTTTAGATTGCTTCGTATTGGATACAAAAAAAATCCCATTTTCAAATGCCTAACTATTAATTTTTAATTTAGTTATACCAGGCAACAATCCAGTTGCAGGGAACAGTAAGCAACACAATGTAAAGGCAGCATGCTGCACAAAAGCAAGGGACTCCTGTGTATCAGGAAGTAACTAAAAATCATTAGGTTCCCTAAACTAGACAAAGTTGTTCCAGGACAGTCAGGTTTCTCACTTGTCTTTTGTACATGCCTGGATATCAAGAGCAGTGAAGAACACTTGAACAAGATCACAAATACAGAAGTCAAAGAGCTGCTACATTCTTCGTACCTGTAGGATTTAAATACTAGAAGAGGACTATGATATGGTCCAAATGGAAATGGTTTCGCTTCAGTTTGTTTATTTTGGGATGTAACAAAATCCATGTCCACTGAAATTTCCTAGGAAACAGATAAACAGACATACAGCAATTGCAATACCACCCAATAAAGACATCCTTCATAATTACTTTTAGAACATTTACCTGACCACACAACAGGTCTTCCTTAGGTACTATAAAGGCAGTACTTTTCACTAGCAGTTCTTTCAAGCTGTCAGCTTTAGCGTAAAGTTTTTTTAGTTCATCAATATTCAACCCAAGAAATAGCTCAGGCTCCTCTGATGCCTTTTTAGAAAGTTTGTTTATATTTTCTTGTTTTGGAGTGTCCACATGTTTAAGATTTGGTTTAGTGAAAGAATTAGATTCTCTAAAAGATCTCCTTCGTTCTCGGTTTGAATTTGACAGAACTTCATCATCATAGTAGTTTTCTTCACTGTCCAAAGACAATTTATCCTGGGTAAGATCATGAAGTGATGGCTGAGGTAATGCAAATTCAGATTCCTCTTCTGCCTGAGGTGCAATATTTGATTGTTCCTTGGTTTGAAGTGCACGGGCCTCTTTCAATTTCTGAATCTTTAGAGCATACTCATACTCCAGTTGCTGTAGCCGTTTTTTCTCAAGTGCAATCAATTCTGCTGAGTGCTTTTTTGGACTGGATGCAGGGGAGTTCTCCAATTTCAACATTTTGCTTGGCTGGAAAGAAAAAGATTCCCTTTATTTCATTTTCAAATTTACTGATCTATTGACAAGATAAATGAAAAATGGGCTAGATACTTCATTTAGAAGTATCCTGAAATAGGTTTATAAAAACTTCTTTTAAAGTCTTTCCAGGAAATGTCAAGAAGCAGCAAGACCACTACAAAAGTGTTTGCCACAATTCAACTGGCAGGTTCGCACGTTTTTTTTAATAATAATCCTACATCATATACAGGGCTACAATGGAAATTCTGCCCACATTTAAAAGGTGTGCTATAAAACAAGTATACACTGTGGTGTTGGGGGTGGTGGGGGACAAAAAGAAAAATTTACAAAAATATTTTTGCCTTGTTTTTCTTATATTTTGTTTCAAAATGTTAAGATCCCCTCTTTAGCATCTTTGCTACACAGCTTTAACAAGATGACTGATGCCTACAGACAGTAAAGTATTTCTGTCCTTCCTTCAGAGGCATATAGCTCTTCTTATTAATCATCTATAAATGACACTCTCCTGGCACAGAAATACAGGTTTTGAACAGCTTTTTTTTTTTTAAAATGTTTCTTCTGTTGAATTCTCAAAAAATGTAGGAAACCAATAGGAAGATTCCTACAATGCTTTTTAAATGGTTTCCTATTTTCCTGAAATCTCACTTGAACTAAGCTTCCTAATCAAAATTGCTACTGCTTTTCAAGAACAGCATGGTTTAAAAGCGTGCACCAGACTTACTCCAAGATGATCTTGCTCCAGTTTTCGTTTCCCAATTTCCTTACTTGCTACTGCTTTTGCCCGAGCAAGTTCTTCCCCATATTTTAATGCCAGAGCTTTTTTTACTGTAACTCGTTGTTGAACTTTATGAATCTAAAAAAAGGAAAAAAAATACTACAATAATATGGAATTATTCAGATATGATCACATAATAAAGTATAATCAGAAAAGACATGCAAATTAACAATTAATTCACAGAGTTACTACTGCCTCCAATAAAACAGGTTTCCCATCTCATGATTTCTAGCTCTAGGAAACAGAAACATTTCAAAATTGAAGTTACTTGTTCCTGAAGTTTCTTGAGAAACATCTTATTGGCATTCAAGATCTTCTCTGTTGCTTGTAGCTGTTCAGCCAGTTTGTTAATTTTGTTTTCAGCAATACGAACATTCTCTCTCTTCTTGGCCTCTTGTTGCAACAAATGTTTCAAGACAGATTCATCCTTCATCAACAGAAGCCTAAAAGTAGAGAAGCCATGTAAAAAAATATTTTTCAAAGGGAAGATTCTTAAAGGTATTGCTGCTCCTCTGAAACCCTGCTTATTTAAGAACCCAGCACTTTTTTCACTTAAATGACATTCTAAGTTTCTCCAGATAGTTCTAACAACCATGAGAGAACAAATACCAGTTGTACATCATTTCTCTGTGATCTTTGCTTCTTTTTCAAAGATCCCTTTCCATGTCACTAACAGTCTCCCTGCCTGGGCTTCCTGTAGAATGAAGGCTTATATGATTACACCAGCTATACATTCATGTCCCTGCCTATCTGACGGATGCCTCCCCTCCTTCTCAAAGCCTTTTAGCCCAGTGATACTCAGATCCTTCAGGCAGATGGAGGAAAGACCCTTTCAAACTCAGAGGACAGGCTGCAGACACCAGGAAAGCCAAACTCAAGGCCCTGGCCCTGGATTTCTTCTGTTTTACCGGTCAAAGGTAAATGCTGTCATCGCAGAAGCCTCATCCTAAAGATGCCCCTGGCAGGAAGTAAATCCCTTGTGCTCTCTCGTGCCTAATAAATCTCTTGTACCTTCTACGCTCCAGTGGAGATGAAACTCCTGCAGCGTGTCCTCCCTGCATTTCTGCGAGTCCTGTCATCGTCCTCCTGTGACAGAGAGCACCTGAGGCCCGTATCCCGGGACACTTAATGCCTCCTGTGTCAAAGCAATCAAGGCATCTAAACACCAAATTAGGCACCTAAATGCCTCAGAGGAATGGAGGGGGTTTCCTCCTCCCCAGCTAGTGTCCCCAGCACCCACCGCCTCCCACCCATGGCCGCAGCTGAGGCAGCAAGATGTCAGGTTGCTTCTGTGCCCAAAGCAACCCAAACCACACGTCCCTTCTGTCCAGCTACTTCCAGTCTCACATAAGCTGTGAGGGGCAGCCCCATGGAACGTGTCCCCCCAGACCCTGGTGCAGGAGGCCACAGCTCCCACCACGGCTGAGGACAGGGGAAGAGGAGAAGGACACGAAATCTGAGGAAAACACCAGCAAGGACTAGGGCACAGGACACAGCTGTCCACCAGAATACCCAACACCAGCATCCTAACTCATTTGGGCACCAGGGGAGGTTTAGATTGGGTATTAGGAAGAAGTTCTTTACTGCAAGAGTGGTCAGGAACTGGAACAGGCTGCCCAGGGTAGTGGTGGAGCCACCATCCCTGGAGGGGTTCAAAAAACATGTAGATGTGGCACTTTGAGACATGGTCTAGTGGTCAGAGAGATGTTGGGATGAAGGTTTGACTTGATGATCCTAGAGGTCTTTTCCAACCTAAATGATTCTATGGTTCTATTCTATGGTTTACCCGTCCTAATTCATCATGACAGCAGAAAGACCCAGGTGGTTGTTGCGGCAAGCTGGGAGGTGATTTATCTCCTCTGATTCTGAGCCCTGAAGGCAAACAGGAATGGGGAGGGTCTGTGAAACCATCAGCATGTGCAAGCACACACGTCTCAGAGGGGTTTAGCTCGCTCTTTCCCCTTCCCTAAACACCTGCATCCCTACAGCTGTGATGGAACAGAGTCAGCAGAGCAGAGGAAGAGGATTGAGCAGAGAGAAAGGGCCCAGGAGTCATTCAATCCAGGCCCTCCAGCACTCTCTCCAGTTCAAGCTGTGCTGACCGAGCAGTTGGCCACCCCAGCAGACTCGCTTGCTGTGTCCTGCGTCCATCCCAGCTCACCGCTACACGGCCGTTCCCCCGCGCCGGGCACAGTCAGACCTTTGTCTGCTTGTCGCAGGAGCTGCACTGGGGGAAGAAAAGCTGCTTGTTTGCCGAGGAGTCACTGACACAGACCAGCGCTGGAACAATTCAACCTTCGGGTCCAGCTGCGTCGCAGCCTCCACGGGCTCTGAACAGCAGTTCGCAGCAGCCAGACATCACTGGTGCCGCGACACCCGTTTTGCCAGTTCAGCGGCTTCTTTGAAAGCCAGAATTGAGCAGGAGCTAGCAGGGGCGCGGGGGGGATGCTGCCTGCAGAGCCGGGAGCGTTGCACCAGGACTGTCCCCAGCCCCAGGAGGTGGCATCGCCCAGCGCAGCAAGCTGGGAGAGGGCAGTTTTTCTGTCCCACAGAATTGCCTGGATTGGAAAAGATCTTTCAGATCATCGAGTCCAGTCATTAAACTCACACTAATAAGTCCTCGACTAAACCATATCTCTAATCACTAGCTCTAGTCACCATCCCCGGAGGGGTTCATAAAACCAGTAGATGTGGTGCTTGTGGATGTGGTCTAGTAGTCAGGGAGGTGTTGGGATGAAGGTTGGACTTGAGGATCTGAGAGATCTTTTCCAACCTAAATGATTCTATAGGTCTTTTCAATCCCTCCAGGGATGGAGACTCCACCAAGGAACACCACGGGTGTTCCAATACCTGATAACCCTTTCAGTGAAGAAATTCTTCCTAATATCCAATCTAAACTTCCCTTGGTGCAACTTGTGGCCATTTTTTCTTGTCGCAGTACAGGGAAGGAGAGCAGGGACAGAGCGCTGGTGTTTAGTCCCACCTCTGGAAGGCAGTGAGGTCCAGTGGTTGGGTGAAGTGGCTTTTACATATAGATACAGACTTATATGGCTTCCAGCTACAGCTGTAGGGTGAGCTCTACCATGGACCAACGTGGGCACCACATCCCTGGTCCCCCTCTTCTCTACAAGGCTGTAGGAGGAATCTCTGCACCCCTCTCCCCTCTCTGCAAGGGGCTCACTCTGGATAAAGCCACAAAAGGACTTACTGGGGTCGACATAAGCCCAGCTGGGGTGGAGCGGGACCGATGGGGGAGGAGGGTAAGCTCCAGACTTCATCCCTTCTCCTGCTGTCGCCTCCTCATAGGTCGGAGGAGCTGGTGGAGCCGTGGCATTGTCCTTCTTCTCCCCTTGCCCATCGGAGTTGGGGGGTTTGTTGTTCACAGAGAGCTGCATAGAGAAGAGTTGGGAGGGACAAGAGATTAGACTGTAAAAGCAGCAGTGGGAAGCTGACAGGGCACAGAGAGGTCTGGGGGTCCCTCCGTTGGAGGAAGGCATCAGGAACTGTAAGGATACAAGCAATGGCCACAAACTGGTAAACAGGAGGTTCAACCTAAACGTAAGGAAACACTTTTCTACTGTGAGGGTGACAGAGCCCTGGAACAGGCTGCCCAGAGAGGCTGTGGAATCCCCATCTCTGGAGAGATTTAAAACCTGCCTGGGTGTGTTCCTGTGTGATCTACTCTAGGATCCTGCTCCGGCAGGGGGGTTGGACTGGGTGATCTTCAGAGGTCCCTTCCGACCCCTACCACTCTGTGATTCTGTGATAGCAGCAACTGCTATGGGCTGGCAATGGACCCATCCCTGCACCCCCAGGAAGGAGCATCCACTGATGGGGTTGCGGGAAGAGATGGGAAAACACCTGAGGTGTTAAAAGGGGATGAAATATGACAGGCAACCAGGTCTGAGGGGAGACACGGCCTTGCCCAGGGTCCTCTGCGCTCATATGTAACAGTGGAAAGCAGTCAAATCATTCTCTGCTTTTCAGCCTACTTTCTAAATTTCCCCTTAAAAAAGAGCTTTTAGTTACTGGGTAGAAAATCCTGACCTCCTTCATTTCCACTGACACCTGCATTTTGGGGAGTTCCTCCCGGAAAGTGCTCAGGTTTGGCCCTCCAACATTTTCTTCTAGCTCGTTCCTCTCTGCCCATCTGGAGGCTCAGCCTTGCTGCTTTCCATAACGTGAAGATGCAGCTGAGGGACTTGGGATCCCATGTCTTCAGACTATGAAATCCCAGCAAAGAACTAGCCTCAGGCCACCTGAGAACTCGCTTCTCCTTGGGAACCTCATCCATTTAACCTTCTAGATCTTTGTCACCCTGGGATGAGTTATGAGCCCGGTATCCTGCCCTTGCTGCCAAAGGAGGTGCCAGCTCAACATCAGGGATAGCATCCCCATGGATCACAGGGATGTGGGTTGGAACCACAAAAAGTCCAAAATTAAGCAGACAGACTAACTAGCACTGTGACAGACGACACAGTCCTCTAAGAAGGTCATAATTAGACCGGTGTAACAGGACTTTGAAAATAAAGCCAGGGCACCGGGCTGGAATGTGCTCCACGAGCAGATCCAGCCGCATCGGGATAACTGTGCCACCTCCTCTGCCAGCTCAGAGGGATCATCCTCATGCTGTCCTTCCTTACCTAGCCCTTGGGTATGGGGTGGCCAATATCCTGCAAAACCACCAGGGATACCGGAGGAGATGCAGGAGGGACAGTGCTGCCTGCATCCAGGCAGGCTCCAGCATCGTTGTCATGGCAATGGTGCACTGTGCTGGCAGAGGACGTGCAGCCCCCCCTCCCTGGTCAGCGTTGGAGAACCCCAAAAATCCAGAGCTCCCTGGAGCAGGAAGAAGATGCTCAGGGCAAGTGCTGACAGCTGGGGACACAAGTGGGAAAGCACAAGCACCCCACCGAGCTCCCTGACATCCAGGATGGGTGGAGGAAATGGCCACAGGTCCAACAGGGGTTGAGCTGCACCTCCAGCACCAGGAAAAGCAGCCCCCACCCCATAACAACAACCCCCCCCCATCCCAGGGGCCGAAGCACGGCGCTGTGCAGGGGTACCCAGCTCTCCCCTCCACAACAGTTGTTTCATCCCTTCAATCCCATCCCTTCAACCCATTTCCCCTCTCTACATGCAATTACCGGAGCAGGAGGAAACCTCATCCCAGCCCTGGCCTGTACCGACCTTCCCCTGGGTCATGGCTCCATCCCAGCCCTGGCCTCCACCTACCTTCCCCTGGGTCATGGCTCCTCGCTAACGGTGCTGCCAGACCCTTCGAGCAGCAGCAGGAGGGACAGGACCGTAGCTGAGCACCAGCCTCCTCGCCAGGTCCCTTCCACCCTTCTCCTGGGATGTCTCGGGGCTGGATGCAACCGCTGCAGCCTCCACAGCCTGCGCTGGTGCCTTCACCTTCTAGCAACATCCAGGGAGCAGCGGGCGCTGGAGGGAGGACTGTACCATTCCCAGCCCGCAGCACAGGGGGAAAGAAACAGCTAAACCGGGCAGCGAGCCGCCATCAGCAGCAGTGGGGAGGATGCTGGGACACGGCGCTGGGATGTTGGCCCCGCAGAGATGCTGAGCTCCAGGGCTGGGATGGGCGAAGGATGCTGTGGGAAACCGACCCATCAGCTAAGGATGCTTTGCTGCGGCATCTCGCTGTGCATCCCAGCAGACTGTGGTCCAGCAAGCAGCAGCTTCCGCAGGCCCTGGCGATGAGGCCGTGGGGGGCTGGAGGTTCTGCTGGGGCAGATGGGGAGGCCTGAGCCAAGCTCTGCAACATGGGGCAGCCCCGGCTCCCCTCCTGGCCCTCTCCTGGCTCTGCATGGAGGGAGATGGAGAGGCCAAGTCTCATCTGCCCCACGTGCGTCATCCTCTCTGGACCATTGCATCCCCTTCTGGGGGGCACAGGGAGGGTCCGGGGGCATCCCAGGGTAGCCAGCAGCCCCCGAGCACCACGCAGTCCCCGTCACCAAGGCAATATTATTCATTCCAGCCCATGAAGGAGGCGGGGTGGAAAGGGGAGTCCAGCTCCCAGCCCAGGAGAAGGGGCACAAAGTGAGTGAGGTTTTGTCTCCCATGACAAGGGGAATCTCGAGGGCGCAGGGGGATGGAGACATCTCCTCTCATGCCACAGGCAGCAGGGGAGGGAGCATAAACATTTGTCCCTTTACATAGTGAAGTGCTTCACATGGGCAGAAAACTTTGTCCAGGGCAGAGGAAGAGCCAGACAACACAAACAGCACACCCTCTACCTAAACACCTGGAGAAACAGGCTGGTGATGGATGGCAGATGTCAGCAGAGCAGCCTTCTGCCATGTTCCCACGGAAAGACAGCACCATCTGGGGCGGTTCTGGGACTACGCTCAGGCTAAGGGCTGTGTCCCAACATCCCAGCTCTCCACATCCTCCCTCCAGCCCTTCTCCAGCCCCTCCAGGTAATTTATTGCTTGTCCTGCCATCATGCATCACACCTCAAATTAGTTTGCCAAGTCTATAATGCAGGCACAAAAAAAAAATTCGCTTATCTGTTTACTCTGCCATGAATAAAAAAAGACATTTTAGACTTCCCAAACACAACCCCAGAGAGGGTGAAGAATCGGAAAGGAGGCTGGAAAGACCATCCCCATTCTCAGCTTCTGTGAAGATGCAGGCAATGCAAGGGTTAAAAGGGAAGCATGAGCTGGAAATGAAAGAATGCAGCCAAGCAATGTACAGCTGGCATCCATACAGACCTAGCCCCAGCTATTCAATTGGAAAGAGAGGCAATTACCACAAGGACTGCAAAAACTTGTCAGGATTATTCAGAATCAATTAAGTGCCAGTTAACCACAAGTTCCTCAAGGGCTTTCATTCTCCTCGAGGTTCAGCGGAGGCGTAAAACTGGGCAGGTCCCAGGCGAAGGAGAGAAACCTCAACCCAGCAGGTGAGGTTCTCACTGCTTTTGGCCCCGCACAAGGAAGCCCTGCTTGGCTTGTAAACCCCTTTCAAGCATGGGATGAGCCAAAGGGTCAAGGGCTTGGCAACAGAAACTCCAGGTGATGCGTGGCATTGTGGTAAGAAAGGAGACACCCATCTCCATAACCAGCCCCAGAGGGACTCATCCCAGCTTGCAGTCCCTTGCCAAGCCAGGTTCCGTGGTGGGATAATGCAGGACCCCACATGCTCCATCCCAGGCTGAAGGTGCTAAAATACTGGGTCTGGAAGAGGAAAATCCCTCAGCAAAGCAAAGCAGATGGCATTGCCTCCCACAGCGGCCTCCCTCTAAATAAAAAGCAGCAGGGAAGAGAAACCAAACCCCTCCACCACCCTGCTGTCTAGAGGGCCCATTCCCCACCACTGAGCTCCCAGAGGGTCTCTCCATCTTCTTTGCTCAGCTCCAAAGCAAATCCAACACCAATCCAATCCCGGGGCCTACAAGGAACCTGGGGAGGGGCTGTTGAGAAGGGCATGGAGCAATAGAATGAGGGGTGATGGTTTTAAACTAGAGAGGGGGGGATTTAGATGAGACATTAGGAAGAAGTTCTTTACTATCAGGGTGGTGGAACATTGGAACAGGTTGTCCAGAGAGGTGGTGGAGGTCCCATCCCTGGAGATGTTCAAGGCCAGGCTTGATGGGGCTCTGAGCAACCTGGTCTAGTTAGAAATGTCCCTGCTGACCGCAGTGGGGCTGGATTAGATGACCTTGGAAGGTCCCTTCCAACCCAAACCATTCTACGATTCTACCAACAGACAGTATTTTCCAGGGGCTCTTGGAGACCATCATGTCTTTCCCCAGCTGGGAGAATTAGCTGGGAGAGTCCATGGGCTGAAAGGCTTGAGATGAGGCTCATCTCTGCCATGGAGAAGACAAGGATGACTGCCTAGCTGATAGCAATGAAGAGAAGAGCAGAGCTCTTCAGCTCTTGCAAGGACCATCCTTCTCCACCAAAAAAGCTGCTCCAAGCCCGGTTCTTTGCTTTCCTGTTTGAGCTGGAAGCTCTTAGATGTGCCTACCAAGAAAGTAGCTTTCTCCAGCTCTTCTCTTTTCCCATTCTCACAGAGGCATTAGATTCCAGATCGCAATGCTCACAGCAACCCTTCAACCCATCCCGCTCCGTGACAATCCGCTGGTCCAGCTCAGCACCAGGCCACGTGAGGCAGCCATTAACCTGTGCACATACCTTTAATATTCAGGGGAAAAAAAAAAAAAAATATCTGTCGAGGCCACACCCTGCCAAATCCACAAGGGATTTCACAGGGATTAAAGCAATTTTGCTGAACACTCAATCCCGTCAAAAACAAGGTAAAGAAAACTTGATGGGATAATTAAGGGATCTGCTGCATCAACATATATGGTGGCACACCCAGGAGCCTTCTGTAGATAGGCTTTCCCCCATCCCCAGGAGGGAAGAGCCCCCATTGGCAGGGAATGCTCTGCCAGGGACTTAAAAAAAGACCATTAAAGCCCAGGAATTTACCGTAGGCTTTCAGGCTGCTGAATTACCCATGGATTATTAAGGCTAAATCCTGCCACCAGGCTTGGTCTTTGAGATGGGAGATGAACAGGCAAGCTGTGAACATCAGGGCGTGCATGAAGAGGGTTTCAAATGGAAAAAGAAATTAAAATGGCCTTTTTCCTGAGGAGCAAAGCCCTACCTTCACTCCCCATCCTGCCAGCATCCCAGGCACAGCGTGGGCAGGGAGCTCCCTGGTGCCTATCAGCCCCAAGGAAGCCTCCCAAGAACCTCACGTCCATGAGAGGTGGAAACCTGCTCCCAGAAGCCTGTATCTCCATTCCTGGCCAGCTCGTACCTTCTTGCTCTTGTGCAGAGTCCTTCAGCTGAAATCACCTTCCTTCCTTCCCAAGCTGTTCCTGAAAAGCAAGGATAACTTCTCCTGAACATGCAATATAAGGAGCTGGACAAGCCAGAACTATTTGAGGTGGGATGTTCTCCTCACTTCTATAGCAAGTATCAGTCCCTAGCTCAGGCCTTGATAGACAACACTGATACTTGAGCTAGAACAAACACCCAACCCTCCATCACCCCCCTTATACCATCAGTTCCTCATTGCCTGGAAGAAAATCCTGCAAATGTTGCCCAGCTGAGCTGTCACAGCTGATCCCCAGCACCCCAACATCTGGTGAAATTAATTGAAGCCATTAGAAGGGCATTTTAATTAGAGAGGACTAAAACGCCCCTTGGTGGCCTGTAGCTGCAAGTGGGTGGGGGCCATGATCTCCGCAGTGTCTTGGTTGCTGGCAGTTGTTTGCCCATGATGTGGGGCTAAGACAACAATGTGCGAGTTGCAATGTGCAGCCTAGAAAGTCAACCGTGTCCTGGGCTGCATCCAAAGCAGCGTGGGCAGCAGGTGGAGGGAGGGGATCCTGCCCCTCTGCTCTGCTCTGCTGGGACCCCACCTGGAGCTCTGCCACCAGCTCTGGAGCCCCCAGCACAAGAGGGACATGGACCTGTTGGAGAGGGGCCAGAGGAGGCTCCAAAGATGATCAGAGGGCTGGAACAGCTCTTCTACATGGACAGGCTGAGAGAGTTGGGCTTGTTGAGCCTGGAGAAGAGAAGGCTCCAGGGAGACCTCATTGCAGCCTTCCAGGATCTGAAGGGGGCTTGCAAGAAAGCTGGGGAGGGACTTTTTAGAAAGGTCTGGAATGATAGGACAAGGGGCAATGGTTTTTAACTAGAGAAGGGTAGATTTAGATTAGACTTTAGGACAAAGTTCTTTATGGTGAGGGTGGTGGAACACTGGAACAGGTCACCCAGAGAGGTTGTGGAGGCCCCATCTCTGGAGATAGCCATGCTGGATGGGCCTCTGGGCAACCTGACTTAGAGACGTCCCGGCCATGGCAGGGGGGTTGGACTAGATGACCTCAGAAGGTCCCAGCGTACCCAAACCATTCCATGATTCTAAGTTCAACAAACTCACTTCACTGCTTGGCCTTTCTCAACATGCGTCGTCGTATTTTTAGCCGTCGTGTTGGTGCGGTGCAATTAGTCACCTCCTTCCCAGCCAGATGGTCTGCAAGGACACAGGAGCTTCTGTTTTTAATCCAGCGCTTTCCACTGGCACAAATGTGCCTCTGCTTCCTAAATAACCTTAAGTACAGGGTGCAGGTCCTGACCGCGGAGCGTGGGCAGCGTGGCGGTGGTGGTGGTGCCCAGGCGCGGCGCGCCGGTGGGGGTCAGTTTGGGAGAGGCAGGAGCTGGGTGAGGGCGGTTTCCCGTAAGGAGAACTTGGAAAATCAAGCCTGGATTAAACCAGCTTTAATTCTTGATGCTGGGTGTGTGTGCTGGGCATGCACACGCATCTCCTCCTCGGCTCCTTGTTTTCAAACCAAGCCTTGAGAAAGCTGCAGGCGGCAATAATGCTCCCGGTGAAAAGCGAGCGAGCAAAAATGCTCCTGAAAACCAGAGTTGGGTGGAAGAAGTTCAGTTGCTGAGTTTTCTAATTCAGGAGCCTGGGAGATGGTGGGGGAGAATCACAGAATGGTGGGGTTGGAGGGACCTCTGGAGATCATCTCCCAACCCCCTGCTCCAGCAGCTCACCCAGAGCAGGGGGCCCAGGATCGTGTCCAGGCACCTTTGGGATCTCTCCAGAGAAGGAGACTCCACAACCTCTCCACAGGCTTGGGCACCCTCATGGGAAAGCTTCTCCTGATGTTTTTCCTTAATGCAAGGATGTCTCACTGCTGGCACGGGCCACCCACAGGTGCCCCTGGATCACCTCTTCCTTGCTCCTTGAGGAACCTCTCCGATAAAGCAGCGGAGCAGCCTCCCGCTCATTCCCACCACCGCTGCAGGCAGCAGGGCTGAGCCCTGACCACCCAACGCCACCTGCACCTCAAAGGGGGTGCAGAGATGTCCAAGAAGGAGACCCATCACCTCTGCTGCCGTGTGGGGAAAGCCTGTGGTGGGGATCGTGCCGGGACACCAGGTCTCGGGGCCTCAGCACGTGGCCAAGGCTGGAGAAGGGCGGGAGAAGGGTCCTAGTTGGGAAACGCTGCCTGGAAAGGAGCTCAGCCGAGCCCGGCCCCGAGCGCCGTCGCTGATGACCGCTGCTCGTGGGGGGATTCGCTGCTGCTTAATTAATGCGTTTCTTTGCCGTGTAGCAGCAGAGACGAGCTGCGATAACGATGATGACGATACTGCTGGATGGCTTTGCTACAAGGAGCTGGGGCAGGCCCGTAACTATTGCTTGGCACGAGGTCAGAAGGCAGCCGGCAACTTCTGCCGGCGTCAACCGGCGAGGAGAAACCCCGGCCGAAGAACTGGGGCTTCTAAGGACAGAGCTGCCACCGAGGAGGTCGGGAATTCAAGTTTCAGCTCCTCTGCTTAGTCCTTAGTGAGAACCAGCTGGGGTCCCGGCCGCCGCGCGGGCAGGCGGGAGGAGCAGGCAGGATGCCCACAAGGACCTGCTGGATTGCACACCTTGAGTTGGTTTTTTTGACAAGGCAGGAATTTTGTGGCTGAAAACCAAAACCGTGCCTCTTTCCTGGCTGCTTTTCACTCTCTTTTCTCCCGCTATGTGCAAACCCGGGGCCGTGAGCCCCACACGATGGACTTCAACGGCCTGAGAGGTTCTTCCAGTTCTATCTGAGCCCCTCATTTCTAGAGCACAGGGTGAAATGCACGGTCACACCTGAGGCTCTGCTGCAGCTGATGACAGATGGAATCCCAGAATCCCAGCATGGTGGGGTTGGATGGGACCTCTGGAGATCATCTCGTCCAACCCCCTGCTCCAGCAGGTCCTCAGAGCAGGGGCCCAGGATCGCGTCCAGGCGCCTTTGGAATCTCTCCAGAGAAGGAGACTCCACAACCTCTCTGGGCAGCCTGGGCCAGGCTCCCACA
>JAVSBS010021385.1:0-34860 GCA_033124195.1 Coracias cyanogaster
GAGAGATGCTGGGACAGAGGTTGGACTTGATGACCCTGGAGGTCCTTTCCAACCATGATGATTCTGTGATTCTGTGAAAAATAACAAAAACTTCTTGGATTTCTTTCCAGATGCATGAACATTGGTGATGCAAAAAGCCTTTATGTTTTCTTTCATGTCTCAGTGTAAGAACCGCCAGTCGAATGAGGGAAGGTGATTTCTCTGTAATATTGATATATACATTTTAGAAGTTCTTATAAAAGACAGGCCTTCACAGGGATAGAGGAGATCAATGGAAGAGAGAAACTTGCTGGAAAATTAGCTAAGAACTCCTCAGTAGGATTTGATTGGTTTGTGTATGTTAGCAAAAGCTGTGTACATTTACTTGGCAAAAGTCTAGTATCTGTTTCCTCAGAATTCCTGGAATAAACATGTGTTGAAGATCCAAACTTCTCTCAAAACAAAGATGTGCAATACCCTATCATTCAGATTTTGCCTTTTCTAGTGTTTTTTCTCACTTATATTCATAGAGTAACATCATTATATCATTTGTGGTTCTGCTTTTCTAATAGTGTACTGGCTAATTTCAACCCTTTACATTACTGTAAGAACCACCTCCCTGAAAAAGTTACCTCATTTTGTAAAAATACCAAAACAACAGACCTCAAAACTGTTTACTACATCATTCCAACCTACACATTTTAAGTAGGACTAGGCAATATTGGTAGGATATATGGAATATCCTACACTGTTCTTCCCGACTCCTTGGTAAACTGCTATATTTGTTCACAGTCAACCCATATTAGGTGTTCCCCATACATAGGGGGAGTAGTATGTGTTTCTTAATTGCATACTCTGTTACTGGTTCTGTAAGGTAATTAACCGTGCTGGTGTAGCTGCCTGCCCTTCCATGACTCCAAATCGCCTAGCCGAGGTTCATGGGGCACCTTGTCTCGGCAGGCACAGGAGGCAGCCTGAGCCCCTTCAGAACACGAAGTGGCCACACAGTGTTACTGGAAAGAAATCGCTCCCTGAAAAGCTGTGCACTGAGGTCAGCAGCATCCTGTCAGACTCAGTACACCTTTCTGCTTCTGCTTGCTGGTGTAGTGGAGCCTAACAGCAGCACTTTATTTTGTTACGGGGCTGATATGGCTGGAAGCAGGCACTGGCTGCCTCCTTCCCTTGCTAGTTTCACTGATTCTTAGTCCCACTGTACCTCTTGGTGTTTGCCACGGGGATCTGAAGTATAGCGACAGTTCAGAGCAGTTCTGACACTGGAGGGCAAAGCAATGTCCACTTCAGGTGAACAGGGCTGACTCACATTCATGAAAACCCACACGCCACACTTTTGATTTCAATCTACAGACAATACACAGGATTGAAACAATGCAGTGGTGGATCAAGCTCTGTATCTTTAAACAATAAAGGAAAAGAAATAAGACATGGTCTCAATACTCTATTAGTTGACTGTGGGCACATATTTTCACTCAAAGTCTGAAAACCATAGACCCTCTAGGCATTAGTATTTCCATTTTGGCAATAGAGGCATTTGTTATAAATGGGAGGGTTTGGAGGGGAAAAGCAGCATATTCAAACATTTCCCAAGATTAAAAACTAAAAGTTTGCAACCTTTTGTTTAAAGATAGCTTGTTAAAAATGTAGCTTTATGTTTTTCTCATTGATTAAAGTAGTGCCAAGATTTTAACTCCTTTCACTAAACCACCTACGATGAAGTCAGAACTGCAGAACCTATACTACCATCACTACAGGCACTCCAGATGCTCTCTGTGTTGTCCCAGGAACATCTGCTGCTTTCTTCTGGGTAAAAATATGTTGTTTGTAACTTGTCTTCTGTCTACCCAGAGGCAGTGATGGTTCTCTATTCCTTTTTAACTCTTACATGGCACGTTTCTCCTCCTTTTCTAGGCCACACCAGTTACTGCACTATAGTGCACTCCCTAACCATATGAGTAGCTGCAGACCTCCATTGATCTAAGTGTGGTTTGTTGATGCCTCCTGCAGCAGAATACTAGGCAGGCTTTTAAAAAAATCACACAAGGGAAATCCCAAACCTTTTCTGGGTGCTCTTGGTGGCTGAAGGAAAATCAGTTTCCAAGCAAGAGTGGCTCTAACAGGGGAGAGAAGCGATAGGAAGGCTGCTGCACACATACTGGGATCTCTGTGCCAAGTCCCTAGCAATACTTTGGGAATAGGGTTGGGAGCACAGATGCATTTAGCTTCCTAGCTGGGAAGCTTCCATGTACAGATTAACAGCTATGATCCCACCATACCAAAAAGAAGTGATGTGGGGAAATTTTGCCTCTGGTTTATGGGAAGGATCCTGTTCCTCAGATTATTGGCTTAGTTTCTTGCTATTGGATCTGAGTTTGGGGCTTTGAAATGAGCCTATTATCAGATTCTAAGGCAATACAGATTTTTTTTTAAAGTATACTATAAAAATACTGTTGGGTACAGGCATTTATGATGCTCATTCTTCTGAAACCTAAATATGCAAATACACTATAAGGCACTTTAAGGGAGGTAAAAGGATCTTAGCCATATTATCATGTTGATCCCTCCCTGTAATATCAGGCCATCTAGTTGCAACTAGGAAACAGTTTAAGCACCTTTTGCTTGGGTATTTCTTCAAGTTTATTTGTGAAAACATATTCTAAGCATGTACATGAAATGTGATAACTTGGCATTGCATTAGCAAATCTGGTTCTGTATCATTTGGATCCCAGATTTCACAACATCTTACACTCCGCTCTTAGGAAAAGCCAAAGGCAGTGTTTTTGTCAAGTGAGAAGGAATGATATGCTGGGAGACAGATGGTGGAGAATGCATAGCTGGCTGAATTTTTTTTTTTTTTTTTTGGAGGTAGGTTGCAGGGATTAGGGTGTGGGGTTTGTTTTTTTACAAAGTGCAGAGGGCTAACAAAACCCGCCATTTCAAGTTTCTTATATCTCATATACAAAATAATCGTTTCCTGATTGCCATGAGACAGCATGCTAAAGTGTGAAAATACTGTAGCAGCTGTGGTGGCAACACATGCCATTTCTGTGCATACGCTGAGATTTTTCTCATGAGACTCTTAAACATATGCAATGAAGCATTCAATACACAGTTAATATCTAACAGTAATTCCTGCATGTTTGTGTGCTACGCTGGCAATGTCTGGAATGACTGCTAGCTTTTACAAATAAAAGATAGGTATGACAACATCCTGCTAGGATTGCTATATTGCAATCAAAATAGAGGGTCTGCTTGTGGTTTTACAGTCATTGTTTGGCATTCCTTATGGAGGAAGTAATTAATACAACCAGGCAGGAGGAGGACTGTCTCCTGGGATACACAATCTTTTTGTAACTTGATTCAATAATTTTTTTTTGCTAGCTATAATTCTTCAGTAAATGCTCTACCTTCTCTTCCTTGTGTTTTTATCAACTAAGAAAAGATAAGAGACAAAAGAATGAAGTACAATGACATTGTCAGTGTGACTGTAAACTTTATGTTGAAAATTTGTTCTTCTGCACATTAAGTCAATTCCTGCTGGAAAACGGCAGCTGATCCTAGACATTATTCAGCAAGCTTCATTTGTATGTTCTTTCACTGGAACACATGCTAGTGAGATGGATGATTAAAATCTTACAAACCCTAGTGCTCTCCCTAGACTCAAACTCTGCTTTTGTTCTTCAGCTTTCAGAGCATTTCAGAACAAAACCAAAACAGTTGTGGCAGAAAGAAATGAAAGCTAAACCATGTGCTGAGTGCCACCCTCTCTTAAACAGGGGTTAAAATGCAGGGTAATCACACGGGTCACAGCTCATGGTAGGACATATCTAAAGTCTTGAAGACTGACCATGTCACAGAACTCAGGATTTGGTTCCAAAATCACAGTTTTTTAATAATTTTATAGAAATCTAATGGTAACCTCTGCCCTGTGCCAAACCATTTTCTGACAAAAAAATATCAGATCCAGCATTTAAGATGAAAAATAATTCAAACCTCTACCCCTTACATTTATTTTTCTGTCTCGAGAGATTTTGCTGCTTACAGTCATATTCTCATGCTTGTGACTCTGCTGGTCCCACTGCATCCAGAGTTAAACCTGAGCCTGTAATCTATTGAACTTCAGCTGATTTTAAAACACATAGAAAATTACTGCTGGCTTGAGTTTATGTATGTCACTATACTTTTCAATCTATTTTGCAGCTAAGATTGAATTCATTTCATTAAATAATACAATAATATTCTTATTTTCTTTAAGAGAACAAATAACAAGTATTCAAACTTAGCAATTTTACAAAAAAACCTCCTAAAATACTTCTCCTGTACCAAAGAGCAGGCAAGTAACTGTTAAATCTAAAAATAATATACTGTAATGGGACTGAACTGTCATTATTCTAATTTAAATTTATAAAATTCCACATGTAGTATGAATGCTTATATGTTTTGAATTGGTGCCAGTCCATTCACACCACAAAGGATATAGACACCTTCATCACATTTCTAGTAGCCTCTATAGAGATAAGTATTTCACATGAATGAAAAAAATCAGATTTTTATATCAAAGAAACAACCAAATGTGAATGGTCATGACCCATAAAACAGTAAAGTGTTTTAATAAGATGCTTTACTATTTTACATTAATCTTGCAACGGGGCCCACACAATAGAACCTCACATGTCTGTTTTGAGAACCACCAAAACCAGGAAGGTGCTGACCAAAACTATGTGCAAGGGTGTTCATTGCTGGCTGGCTCAGGCTGTAAGATTTAAGCATTCAGTGGTAATATCACAGTGAATACCATTATTGTAGCCACACTTATTTAATAAAAAATACACTTTTATAATCTAGCATGCCTGCCAACCATCTGTGAATTGATGGGGGCTATTGAAAAAAAGAGAGGGAAAAATGAGCTGTCTACGAAAGCCCATTTTTAAAAGCCATAAAAATAATAGGCCAAATTTTGGTTCTCTCTGACTTTTGGAACTTGAAAAGCCCCCTTGGTTTCAGTGGAGCTATGCTGATTTTAATTTGCTTTGTATCCATTCCTTAGCATATACAAAACAGTAGCTCTTCTGCATTTGTGTTTTAAAGCTGAAACAGTTTTTAAAAAAACCACAATAAATCCAAACCAAAGACATCCTGCTGAAGCCACAAAAGTCCAATGGCTTCTTTACCTTAAATCTGTTTACCTTTACTAATAAAAAATTTATTATTAAATTTTACAATAAGGTTGGATTTGTATAACCAAACATCTGCCTAGAAAGATGTTTTAATCTTTTAGTATTATCTGTAGATGAGTCATACTTAGAAAAGGGTACTCACTAAAGTCTGAAATTTTAGCCATGCATTTTTCAGGGTTTAGTGGGCAGCTACAGAATAAAATAATACTCTTTCTTGGCACTTCAGTCTTGGAAGAAAATAAAACATTTCAACAGAAGGATGCCAAAATAAACATCACAACCAAAACTGATAGTAGTTTTGTAATCATTCTGTGTATTTTATTGGCATGCTACATTTCTGAGGGGTTTGTGAGGAATGAAACTCAATGACAAACTGTGCTCTATCTATGAAAAATCAATTATTTTGATTGGATTTTTAAAAGGCATTTCAACATGGTACCATTGCACATCACTTACAAGGCTTAAAATGCACTGGAGCACAGCATTTCCCATTTAGCATGCCAAGAATATATCTTGCGGACTGTGGAAAAGTATTTCACTGCATATGCAACTACAGTTTTCAGCTGGGAGAAAGGATCATTGATCTGATTCACAGCCATCTCCTTGGAATGGTTCCATCCTTTGTGAAAGGTTCTCTCCCGAGTGTGCACATCACCTGGAGCTTGCACGAGCTCCTAGATCAAGGTCATAATTCTGCATAAACATGTATAAGTGCTAATTTTCCTGTCAGCAACCCTATAGAAATAATTGATTATTCATAGACATATTCATTCACTGGCATACACTAGATATGACTCATGTAAGTTTTTGCAGGAGCAAGATCAAGGTGTAAATAGTTTGCAGAAGGATATATTTCCTTTTTGATGGGGATTTTAAGATTAAGAGTAAGCTGAGTCCACATAAAAAATAGGAGAGGGCTAACGTAGGTCAAGATCTGAAATACCCAACCTGAAGAATAGATAAGAACAGAAATAAGAAGATGTCACAGACAGTATTTGATAGTCAATAAAGTATTAGCATTCAGGTTCTGCAATTCACTGTCTCCAGCTCCTAGGTATCAGTGCAATAAATCCTGCAAGTATTAAAATATATGTAAATGTGGCCTTATTTTCTTCATAGATATTGCACCCTTGGAGTTCACATTTTCAAATTCACTGTAATCATTAGAAGTAGATAGTTATGCAAGGAATAGATTTTCACATTGCTACAAAGCCCTCGGAGATTTCAGGAAAATATGAGGTTCTGCAAGACTTGTGACAGAACTGCTGGAACCTGGCTTGTGAAGGAAACTTGCAGAATAAAGTGCAATCCCCTGTTATTTCAGGTGGCCATATCATAGAATCTGTTCAAAAATAGGATTAATCTCCATCTTAAAACTAATTAACTTTTTGCCCCTGTGACTCCCAGTGGGAGACTCTATCTTCCAGCATCTTGTGACTCTGCCACTTAAACACTTCTTCATTTTCAACATGCATTTATCTGCAGCTGTTTCATACCTAACTACTTTTTCTGGTGATATTTTCCCTTAGCTCTTTTCCTATTTTGTTTTTTCTTATTGAGGCAGTGATAGACAGCAGTACTAAAGCCTCATTTATTTTCCATTTTGTCTAAGACAATATCCTTAATTTTCCTCTCTTACAATATTTGCTATCCCTAGTCACTCCAGTACCTTTAATTCTGCATCTCTCCTAGTCTAAGTTTCCTTTTTCTGAAACCAGGTGATGAGGACTGTATATTGTGTGCCAGTGAGAGCCTATCAGTGTTCTGTACAATGGCAGAAATACCTGTCTTTACTAGTATGATACCTAGTTACATCTTAGGTTTGCATTTCTCATTCTGAGGGCTACATCATCTTGGTAGCTCAAATATCCTGGTGTTGCTCAGAGAAGCCAGAGACTTCTCTTCCTCAAATCACAGGTCATGCAGGTCTTTCTGTGTAATAACTTTGTCAACAGCAATTTTTTCCAGTACATTCTTATTTTTAATACTGAAAATATTAAAATACTAAATAATGCTGATTCTAATTCCTGAAGAACCCCACTAATGAATGTATGATTCTTCTAATTTACCCATTAATATTTGCCTTTCATTCAGTTTCTAACTGCTTTACAATTGCTCTACTAAATCCCTGTCTTCTCATGCTTCACTAATTACATTATATCAAATGCTTTGGTGAACCCAAATAAAGGATGCAAGGATGCAATAGAACTTCATTTGTAAAACCATTACATACAATACATCCACATAACTTTTATAATCTTTTCCCCTTAGTGCTTTGTATTTCATATTTTTTAATCTATATTTGTTCCAGAACCTTAACTATATTGTGATGCAACCAGCGGGCCTGTTTACCTTTCTGTCCCTCCTATTGTGGTCTTGGTTCTTCATGGTTCATCTGCTCACAGAATTTAATTTCCTTCATTTTTCAAACTCTGTCTGTCTGAAAATATCCTGAATTAATCCTGAATTAATTAATGACTGCTTAATTAGACACTACTGTGGCAACAGTCCTAAAAACCAAAATATTTAAAAAATAAAACCTGTAGAACTGATTGTCAATTTAGTGAAGAAATCTATTGGCTGCCACTTGCAAGCATAACTAGGTTATCATTACTTTCAATAGTAGCAGGATACAGTATATGTCAGGAAAGTCAAGATAATTCATTGAAGTATTAGAATGAAACAGTTCCTAATATTTATCTTACTAATAACACTATAGATGATTCATGTCTGTGTTCAGATCTGTCCTGTGAGAAACATCAAAAATTGTCCTCCCACTATGCTTCCCCAAATCAATCCTGATGTTACAGAGATTCTGTTTTATTCATCTTTCCTACTACTCCACAAGCAGTAAGAATGTAATTTTTTACTCCAACACATTCCTTTATACGTCTTCCTTAATGGCGCATCACACACCATATCTTTATTTTCCCTAAAGATATCCCTGCCACACAGCACAACTGGGTCAAATCTGACTTTTTCCTGGCTGTCAGAGCTAAAATCTCTTCTTGGGTCATTTAAAAACACAAGTCAGCTAGACAGCAACCCTTGGCTGGTTTTTACCAAGAAAAATAAGCTGCTCCCTGACCAGCAGAATTAATGAAGCCTCATTACTTAAGTATTTTTGTCTTTTACTTGGCATTCCTTCCTTTACTACCTACCTCCTGAGGACCAGACACCAAGAATGCACTGGACCTAGAAGGGCACACATAACTGGGCAAGACAACCTCCCATGCCCAGCATGTCCCATTCACTAGTTCACTCAGAGTATGGACATAACAGTCCTTCAACACAAAGTTGACCTCATCCTTCTGATCCCATCTGAAATCTTACATCCCAAGTTTTAGTTTTAGCCTTTTGTTTTTCAGGCTTTGATCAGAAGATTTCTGGTAAGTTTTTCTGACTCAGTTTTCTAGAAGAAATAGGCAGAGCACTCTAACCCTCTGTTCTATTTATCCAGCTACTGATCTAGTAAATTTAGCACTTCCGTTTTACTTTATCTATTACACTCATTTTCTCTTCTTGCATCCTAAAGTACAGGCAGAGATTACACAGTCATTGCTGAATTTCTCCTCTCATTCCTTAAATTAAAGCTGTTCTTATCAACATCACAGAATTTGTCAGTAACACTAAATCTTCAGACATACATCAGAAATTATCAGTTTAATCAGAGATTAAGAGAACTATCTTGTAAGAGAATATAGTACCATTGGGATTTACCGGAAAGAATTAATTATATTACAAATTGTTTTAAATGACATTGGGAGTCTTAAACTTTCTATTTCTATGTTGAAAAATATAGTCACTCCAAAAGATTACATTCTTAAAAACTCTCAAGTGAATAAGAAGAAAGAGCAAGCACAGAAATATGTTACAACTATATCTTCAGGAGAAAACACATTAGGAGTGACCGTCTCTGAAAGTTACTTTCTGAATGACCTCTGGAGCATGTTTGCTACTCAAAATAGAGTTAAGTAAGTGTCATCTAGAAAATGGAACCATTACAGAGAGACATTATACACACAGTGAGACAGATGCATATTAGTCTTATACTACACTCCTGTTTATGGCCTCAGAGGTGAGAAGATCTCCCATGCAGAGTAAATGTGCCTCATCTTTGCTGAGTGCAGCAAGGACCTCTCATTTGCTGTAAGGACATGGGAATGGCTTCCATAAAGACAGCCTCATTGTGTGCACTGTCTTTTCACTGATGTTCTCAGGGTTTCCTTAGCAGCACTAATCTAGGTGGGAAAAAGGTATTCTGCTAGGTGTCCTTTGAGGAAGGATAAGTGAGCTGTTTAAGGACTGTTTCATTTAAAGATGCTTACATTTCAAGGCCCCAGGATTTGTGCAATGGATGCAGAGAGACACATTATGCTCTGCAGCTAATATGACCTTATTTTAATCTGCTGTGGAAGAGGAATACATGCCAACTCTTGAAGTATGCTACTGTCTTGGAAGACACAGAGAAATACAGGTACTAATTATTCCTTATAATTATGCAAAATCTGAAAGACAGGTTGCAAAAAAATGGAAATGAAGTCTGAAATTTGTTGCTGAAACTTTTTTGTTTGATATTTTTGAAAATGAACAGTGGCTCCATAGACCACAGGGCTCCCAAGAGGTAAAATTGTAGTCAGGAATAAATAATCGTACATGTGGAAAGATTTCTCCCTCAGCTGGCTTGCCATCACATGTTCTCTGTTCACTGCGGTATTTGGGGTTCGTATGAAGATCATGTAGCTTGTATGTTTTCAGAGAGTCTTCCATATTCCACTATATGTTGCAGCATACTTACCACATCCCGACTGCGAATTTTTTCTCAATTTTGACACTCTAAATGGGAGGGAAAATGTCACATTGTATGTAAAGCTGACTGAGACATTTGTATTTTAATCTACACACCAAATGTTACCAAGAGATTCGTTTTATATAAGGAAGAAACTTATTCAGTCCTATTCACTATTCATGTATATTGCAAAGCTGCTAAAGTGGTGGTGTTAGGAAGGTTATGCTTGAGTATTCAGGCCATGTTATAAGTGTAAACCATTTTAAGCCACTGGGTGCAAAAAGAATAAAAGAAGAACAGAAAATATCATAGAATCATTCTGGTTGGAAGAGACTTTCAAGATTATCAAGTCCAACTGTTAGCACTGCCAGTTCACCACTAAACCACGTACCCAGGCACCACGTCCCCATGTCTTTTAAATACTTCTAGGAATGTTGACTCTACCACTGCCCTGGGCAGCCAGTTCCAAAGCTTTATAACCCTTTCAGTGAAGAAATTTTTCCTAATATCCAAACTAAACCTCCCCTGGCACAACTTGAGGCAATTTCCTCTTGTCCTATCGCTTGCTACATGAGAGAACAGACTGACTGCCATCTTGCTATAATGTCCTTTCAGGTTAAGGTGTCCCCTGAGCCTCCTTTTATCCAGGCTAAACAATCTCAGTTTCCTCAGTCACTCCTCATAAGATCATTACATCTTACTGGTGCAGCCTCACCAGTGCTGAATACAGAGGGGCAATCACTTCCCTAGTCCTGCTGGCCACACTATTGCTGACACAAGCCAGGATGCTGTCGGCCTTCTTGGCCATCTGGATACACCGCTGGCTCATATTCCATTAGCTGTCAACCAGCACCCCCAGGTCCCTTCCCATTGGACAGCTTTCCAGCCACACTTTCTCAAGCCTGTAGCATTGCAGGGGGTTGTGACCCAAGGGCAGGAACTGGCACTTGGCCTTGTTGAACCCGATACCCTTGGCCTCAGCCCATCAATACAGCATGTCTAGATCCCTCTATAAAGCCTTTCTACCTTCAAGCAGATCAACACATCAGCCTAACTTGGTGTCATCAGCAAACTTACTGAGGGTGCCCTCAATCCCCTCATCCAGATAACTGGTAAAGACATTAAACAAGACTGGTCCCAATATGGAGCCCTGGGGAACACCACTTGTGACTGGACACCAACTGGATTTAAGTCTATTCACTACCACTCTCTGGACTTAGCCGTCAAACCATTTTTTTTTCCCAGTGAAGCATAAGCACAGCCAAGCCATGAGAAGACAAATATCTCAAATATCTCAAATATCTCAATTGGTTGTTTATCACTGTAAAATGAAGATGGAAAGATTGAAAAGGGATGGCCTGGTCATCTTATGGATTGATTTTGCTCTGCCTTCCTGAAAGCTAATTCTAAAATAACATATTTATTACAGACTAGTTCTATTCACATACTTAACCGGAATTGCAATTAAACTGTGCTGTGAAAAACACTGTGGAAAATGCACCCTCTACTGGCTCTCAAAAACATATTACAGAACAGAAATTTGGAATGTTCCTAGGTTTTCTTCTCTGAACAAATGCACCTTTCATTCTTAAAGTCTTTTAATTCCTTATCAAGAAAGTAGGCAGAAAGTTAGTGTCCATTTATAAAAAGGTTTTCTCATAACAGAGTAGTTAAAGATCTTTTACATATTACAGTTTCTGAAAGGACACAAAACAGAAGAATGTATTTTAAGAGTATGAAGAACATTGTCTTAATGAAGAACAGCATATTAGTGCAAAATAATACCTAACACATATCTTATGAATATAGCATAATGACAATGGTCATGAATATAGATTGATAAGATAAATGCTTCCTGTGTCTATGATAAGCAGTGAACTTAACTTTGATTCAGTATACCTGATGAGAGGAGGAGAGGATTATATAGTCAAAAGAGAAATCTAAGTGTGTTTTAATTTGATTCCTGAAGTATAGGTGTGACATTTCTACACTTCCCTATTTCAGCCTGACTACACAATTTGTACAGGTAATATGCATCTAGCTTTCTCCCCAGCCTACTGTAAGTTTGCATAACTGAGTTACTTTCATTACCTGATGGCATAAATAAGACAACCAAGTGTCTCTATTACACTGAGTAACAGGTTTGCTTTGTAGCTGTACGTTCATATGCTCATACCTAGTTTCCATCATAGTTCATACCACTTGTGAAATTCATAAGCAATGCGCAAGCACCTGATGTATTTCCACTTGTGGCTGGTCACCTTAGCACAGAGGTGACAGGTCTGAACCCTTTGCAACCAAGCAGTGATTCTGCTGAAAGGAGTACTCCAACTCCAGTGGGAATTTTCTTCCTGAAAGAGCCCTGGGGCTTATCCTAGAGCAACTCCTTCTATTTAACAACTGGTAGCTAAAAAAGGATGCCAAGGGGAATCACTGAGACATAAGTAACCCCTGCTGAAATAAATGGCCAGACTGACTTATGTCACTCTAGAGAGCTGTCATGTTATGACTGTACCCTCCTCAATGGGCTGTGCAGCTAAAGATACTGTCTAATGATGTGTTACCACATAATGATAATGGTCTTCATGGAGCTTCTCTTTAATGATGTGTGTTACTTTATAATGATAATGGTCTTCTTGGAGATAGACTATAACTTTAATATCACAACCCCACTGAGGAGGCTATACTCAAAACATTACAACTCTTGTCCATGACCTCTGTTAGTAGCCTGTTAGACAGCGGGTAGTCATCAGAAGGCAGAAAGAATCTTCAAACAGAAAAATAAAATTAAAGTGAAAGGGCATAAGCCTCCTAAGATGATGGGGAAAATACTCTACAGAAGAAAGATGCATACATACGTATATATATACATATATAGTATAACTTGTTTTTCTTCCACTATGCTTGCTTGTTCTTCCTCAAAAACTGTTTAAGAAATCTTTACTTTTCTTTTTTTTTTTTTTGCAACAGCAACACATTAGAGTTTGTAGCTGGGACATGACAGCAAATTGATATGAGCCTCACAGGAAACTTGACCTTTTGTTTGTTGGAAAATCATGAAGTGACATGAGAGATCTTTTGTACTGATTTCTCTCCTCCCTCACTCAGTGAACATTTTGGCCATATGTGGAGCAAGGCTCAATAGTTTCTAGTACTTTTTATAGATTCATAGCTTCAAAGTGCACAAAATAATTGTAATTAGCAGAAGTCTTAGCCAGTATGATGAGATAGATTGCATAGGCCACAAAGACTCTTAAGTGTGTTTAATTTGATGTCATGCATGTCCTATCATTACTTTACAAATAAAAGAAAGAAAATCCTGATCAATAAAAAAAAATACAAACCAACCTACAAATAAATAAAACTTCATTCAAGTCAGAACAGTTAACTAGAAAAAATAAAAAGTCTTGCAATTGAGCCTTTACTTAAATCCAACTACAACTTTGAGATTGAAATCTACCCATGTTACCCCTACACCCAAATTTTTATCTTCTAATGTTTGTAGACGTCTTCCCTCTGATAACAAAATGAACAATTATTATAGTACCTGAAATATTGTTTCACAGCATTTCTGACCCAACCACATACAGGAAAAAAATGGACACTGTACTTATAATAAATGACCTGAAGAAAATAAGGAGTGACCTTAATTCTTGGCTTTGTCACAACTCAGAAACACTGTAGTCATCTAGTCATGCATTATTTCAGTTCCACGACAATATTTCTCTTATAAGGATATACTGACAACTTCTTCAATATGCATAAATGTAAACAGAAATTATACAGGTAATCTAATAAATCCCACATTTCAATCAGGACAGTTATACAATGTGGACATGGTTTTCATATTTTAAATAACTTACCTGCTTATTTGAAGTAAACAGCACAATTCCTTATTAGCAAATGTATGCTTTTGCCTTTTACTGTATAGAAAATCCACCACAAATTATTTTCATACGAGAAAATAAAATACCTCTCTCCCTTAAAATAGATACTGTACCATGCTACACTTAGAAAGTAAAAAGACAGGCACTAGAAGCCAATAAAATTGGCAAAGACAATCACTAAGCTAGCTACTATAAGAATTTTTCAGGCAAAACCAAAATAAATAGGGTATCAGTTCCATATTCAGTGTAAGTCCTTCTCTGTAAGGTTGGACATAGCTTACCTGGACAAAATTAATGTCTCTAACATTTAAACATATGCACCATAGACATCTGCACTGGAACTAGTCATCCTCAGTTCCCTGATGGAGAGAAATAGACATAGTTTGATATATCTGAGATGTCTATGTTGAGATGACACAAATCCTCAAACACAATACCATCACAAGATTGATCATGTGGGATTTAAACCACAACACTTTAATAAAGTTACGATGCCAAGAATGAAACTATACCATTTTGCATAGCTGATGCCAATGATATACCAGCAGTGTAACAAGTCCAGCATTATTTATTCCAAAAGCTCAGTATTGCTGTAATGTAGAAACTTTAACTTGGCCAACCATAGAAGCAAATAAAATCTATCAACTAATTTTTTTCTACTACTACTGGTGTATCTTTTGTATAATCACATCACTCTATCAGACATATTCTTCAATATTCACTGTAAACTATTTAGGAAATCCTATAAAGAGGATTTCATTATCTAGGTAGATTATTTTCTAAAATTTTAACAAAATGACAAAATCAGTGGATGAGATATCAAGTTTCTAAACTGCATGCTAATTTTGAAGAATTATCACCACTATGATTGAATGCCAAAAAATTTTGGCAGATTTTGCAGATTTTAAGAGACGCTACAAATAGTTCTGCATAAAATATATCAAACTTCTTGCACTTTGAAATGAGCCTTTGTTGCTGGAATCAAATAGTTGCTAAAATAGAGATTGGTAGAGTAAGAATTTTATATCTTGTTGCCCCCTAGTACTTGTTTTAATGATTATCACCAGAGGGAGCTACATTTTGCAAAATTCCAGTGTTGCTTTTATGCTCTCTGAAACATAATCAGTGTCTCAAAGTACTTCCAGTGTTTCTTAAGCAGAATAGAGGTTCAGTCTTATTCTCCATCAGCTCAGTCCATACGTGCTCAAAGATATGAAGGGCACAACAACTTTCCACACATTTTTTAGCTAGACATCCCTACAGCAGTGATAATAGTTATTAATACCAGTAAAAAAACATACCACCTAAAGGATGCCTTTTCGAGTGAATAAGCTGAGTCACTGAGAGGTGCCTATTTTTAATGCTCATGGAAGGCTGAGATGAGCCTCTGGCCACCTGCTCTTCTTGCTTGCCCACTTCTGTAGAAAGAACAACGGGCCAGAGCTGGTGCAGGAAGTCCAAGAAGCTCTTTTTCCTCCCTCTTTAACAGGACTGCCTCTCCTGTAGGACTCTGCAGGCACATGACAGTCACTATCTGACGCTCGTGACCCCTGGAGGTGTAAAGTCAACCAGTTAAGCAGATAGCACTTCCATAACTTCCCTGGAGGGAACATAGTTGCAGAAAGGGCAGGTGGGCAGAAATAGCCTTTTTGTTTCAGAATGGATCTACTTCCTCTTCCTATCCTGTGAAAAACATAGCTCTTATACTTCATTTTGCAAGTTAGAAGGACTTTAAGAGGATTCTCCAGTAAAGCATTGCTTCATCCTCCGGATATTTTAGGACAACCTTCTGCAGAAAGACAAGTGAAGCAGATGAACAGCACTGAGCTGGGAAAGCTAAGGCACACTAGGTAGAGTGGACCAGAAAGGTAGGGTGAAATCAGTCATTTGGCAGCATATAAACCTAGATGTTAGTTCTGATATGCTTTCATTTTTGCAGGCCACCAGGGCTGCTGGAAATAGGTATCTGATTGTGCTAGCATACTTTAAATGGCTACACATACCCTATTCATGTTAAAACTAAATTTTGAATACATTTGAGTCATGTATATATATTTCTATCCATTCAACCAGGTATAATATTTTGTCATTGTTTTAGTAAAGAATATTGTTACTACACAAACATGGAAAGAAGCTACTTAGTCCCAAACACAAAAACTGACCCTTGCCTCACAGTGA
Organism: Coracias cyanogaster; assembly: GCA_033124195.1. Taxonomy (NCBI): domain Eukaryota; kingdom Metazoa; phylum Chordata; class Aves; order Coraciiformes; family Coraciidae; genus Coracias; species Coracias cyanogaster. The sequence continues at coordinate 16,026 of JAVSBS010021385.1, forward strand.
CTAAAAACTGCTTTCCCTTTTTTTTTTTTTTGCTGTATTTGTTATAATTTTATTCTTGATATTTTTGTTTTACAGCATGTAACTGACAGAGAGGAATAAAGCATATGCAACTTGCCAGAAATCAACACAAATAAACTAACATAAAATTGGCTTAGAGCACTGGAAAATCAAATCCCATGAACAGGCATGAGTTGCTATACGATATACCAGAAATAGGTTTCAAACTACATCAACAACTTCAACTATGGCCAAATATTGCAGCCTATCAGTGTTAAGGGAGGGCAACATTAGCATTAATCTTGTTAACAGCCCCTTTACATTACACGTAGAAGAACTCATTGCATCCTCAACAAAAGACTAATAAACACCTTAAAACTCTGGCCAGCAGAACAGTTCTGAAAGGTGATCTAAATTAACTTTCTCTCTTCCAGTTTCCCCTCAATAAAAAACATAGAAGGTAGAACTACAAAGAAGATACTGCATTTATGTGTGTTCCCTATAATAATATTAAAAAAAATACTGAAGACACTATTTTATGGCAAATATAGTGTAGTCTCTATAAACTTTTACATTTTCAGAAAGATGAACTCTAGAATAGATACTATATAGGCATCATATTCAGTATCTTCAAGTTAGTCTTGTGCATAGAGTATGAGTAATGTTTGAAACCCTGTGTTTATGGACTCATAGCATTACCAGCACTGCTGCCCTATCTTAAGATCTTCAGTGAGCCATAAGCTATTTTTAACAGGTCAAATACATGCTAAAAAAGCACAGGATAGAAACTTATTACTAAGAAAATTAGCAATAATTTTCTTAAAAGCCCCCTGAGAGAAACTTAAAATTGTAATCTAAAATTTGCAGTTCCACAAATACAGACAAAGACTTTTTCCCTCACAGATGGAAAGAATTAAAGCAAGGAAATCAAACTAAGCCAACAATTAAAACAGCATTAGCAGTAAATTAACAGTTTGTTCAGTAATGAAAACCATCAATTGCCATCTGTAATGAAATGCATTATTAAAAACATAACGAGGGTGTAAATACACAATGTCGCATAAAGATATAATCTGAAGGAGTTACCCTGAGTGGGAAATAATTAACCTAGAGTAACAGCAGCAGTAGAAAACAAGTGAGACCTACCACAGGTTGTAGGCCAGAGGAAAAACGAACACATGTTGACAGTAGGAAAAAAACTGTCCCTGTGAATGCAGGAAAGTCTGTATATTTGGGGTAGCTTGCAGGGAAGCAGGTAATCTAGCCACTACAGGCAGTGAGTGAACCATGACTAAATTTTTGCACCCGTACTTCAAATTGTGGAACTGAGGCTGAGAAACAAACTTTTTCCTAGCTGTTCTCTGTGCTGTAGACCATGATGTCTTCCACTCTCTTTTGGCTCAATAGACTAGCATTTTCTCCACTGAGAAGGTATTAGATAGGGTAGACATGCCCTTCTTCTATTAATAAGAGCTCTTGAAATTACACATTCCCCTCCCTTTCCCATTCTCCACAGATCCCAACTAAATCATTGCAACAAAAAGCTATTGAATTAAAGTGGATCATTGAGCAGAGCTATATAAAATGCCATTCTAGCCATGTTGCTATAATCATGATTATGGTAAGGCCTGTGTCCTTTGCATAGGAGTGAATGTTGAGAGCAGATACAGGGAAGGAAGTGGTGTAGGAGGTAGTATGATATTCTCATTTGGATAGAATATCTGAACCAGGTATCAATGTTAATAGGCTACAGAGTGAACACAAAAGACAGTCAGCTTGAAGTTAAAAGGAAGATTAGAAGACAGGAGAACAGAAATACGAGACAAACTGCCTGGAGTGGATGAGGAACAGTATATAAGGGAAATGAAAGAAAAGGAAAGAGCAAATAAAAGAATCTGAAAGAGGAAAATGCTGAATTTAGCACAGTAAAGTAGTAAATCCAAATTCTGAAGACTTTAAAAACCTTTTGCTAGATTCTGTAGCATAGGCAAATTGAGACTGCTAGATACAGGATAGCAAAGACATAATTAAGAACACAGCTCTGCTAAGAAGTGCATGTTCTCATTAGTGAGGATAAGCCATAGCCCAGTTCAACTGATCTGTTTTCAAAAGGATGGTCTAGTAAGCCTAGATTTGAAAGACAACACTGGAAAATGAAACAGTAAAGTGTCACATTGAACCTAGGTAAGCAATTTCCCACTAAACACGAAAGGGTAACAACAGAGGCTACAGCTAAATTCAGCTTGAAACCTGCTGAGAAATAAAAAAGGTGAGGAGAAAAGGAGAGGGAAAAGAACTTTAAAAGGTATGCTACCTGAAATAGGGATAGGTAGACAGTTTTATGAACAGTGTTACCCAAATATTACCAGCTTTTGAGAAGTGAGAAGAAAATGAGTCTACATGTGGATCACCACTACCAGTAACCCAAGTATACAGTCTTAAACACACATTATTAAAGGGATGCTTTGTCTAAATAAACAGTGCTCAAGTAACCTTTGGTAAAGCAGGGTATTAACTGCTGCACACAGAGAGAACAGTAGGGCAGGTGTTAACTATAAATTAAGCCTACTGATGCAATCCTGATTAGCTCTCAGCCCCAGAAACTGTGCAGAAGACAAGATCATGTGATCCCATGCTGGGTGGTAGGCAGTGTGAGCGAGGCAGTCCAGAGACACAAGCAAGTTCCAAGTCATTGCTACCTGGATAACCCTGAGAGCAAGTATATTGTCTACATAAAGTCAGATTTGCATCTTTACAAATGTTCTGGTCTATTGATTCCCTTTCTGCACAGAACCACTTCAGCCTCAACAATTTTCCTCCCAAGCGACAAGGCAAAGGTTTGCTCTATGAAGATACATTCTAATACATGTTTAAGCTGCACTGGCAACTTGCCCACCACAGAGGGGATATTAATAATCTATAACAGTAAAAGGACAATATTCTGTAGTTTCAAAGGGGCATATTTCAAAAATGCTTCATATTATTTATGCACAGTTATAAACAAGCCACTAGTTAGTACAGTTAATAAACCATGGCGTTTGCTATAAATGAGTGGGATATCTAAATACAACATTATTTATTAGGCAATATGATTTTTTTCTAGGCATTTATCCATCAAACATGGCACCCTTATTGCATGCATTATGCAAAGTGTCAAATTAAACTATGGCTTATAAAAATAAACATTAGTTACTGAAATGATCCAAATGCTTGGTTAGAATGTTATTTAGGGCGGCTAATAAATATCTTTAACAGACCTTTCGTATAGAGAAAGTTGGAAAGCACGTAAGAAAATTATTGGGGTCTCACCTCCTTGCTAGTCCTTTCTTCAAGTAAACAATGAGATAGAGAATTAAAGTATAAAGAAAATAAAGAGTCTCATGGGAGCTAATAAACCAAAGGCCACATTAGCTATTACAGCATGTGTCTTACAATGGTAAAAAGAATGTAGTAACAAGGAAAATGACCTCTTCAGCAATTAGGGTGCAGAAAGTAATGAATGGAGAATGTAGTATCTCTTTGGTTTCACTTTGCACCATTATTTGACTTGAATTTTGCCCCTGTTTTCAGCCAGAGCAGGCTCAGTTTCTGTAAATGCCCACTCATTAAGAACTGAAACCTGCAAAATGATGAGAATGGTTCATCCCCACAGGATTCAGCCAGAAATGAAGACAGTCAGTGACCTCATGACTTTTCAGGGAGAGATTAGGATCAACCCTTTGCAACAGAGGTTAGAGGAGATGTAAATTACCGTGTATTCATAGCAGCAAATTTATCTTCCTACAAGCCAGGCACTGTGGTATGTGGGCTACACTGGCTTTTGCAGCCAGAGAAGAATTTATAAATGCAAAATATAGGTATACAAATTCTTTAAACACTAAAAGTTGACTTAATCACCTTGGACAGGCTGATCAAACACTGCCCACATTCAGTGGGGGAAAAAAAAAATGGAAAAGAGGCTGAAACATGGAGCACTGAATATAATGTAATCCCTCCTCCTTCCTTTACGTCGTGGTGCTACCCAGTAGTGTCTGACAGCCCTGCACTTGCCACAGCTGCTCAGGAAACATTAGCTTTCAGTCAGTTTGCTTTTATCATCCTGAAGAGATTAAATTCCACGTGTACCATCTTTGACCCTAATCCACAAGCCTGCCTGATGTTCTAGGTCTGGATATGCATCATGTTTCATGTTGAAGCTGGACAACTGTGTAGGAAAAAAAGATACGAAACCTAGTTCAGCTAGTACCAGGTGGGGGAGTCAAGCCTGATTTTGTGGTATTATGGGCACTAAAAAGGGAAGAAAAAAAACCAAAAGAGGCCTCCAAAGTTAATATCCTGTTCTCAAAATTTTGAGTTTATTTTCTCTTCACACTGGAACAAGAAGAGGAATTTTTCACATCACATGAAGCTTGCAGAGGATATTACATTGAAGTATAACAAATGAAAAGGAATAGGTTACTGCAGGCATAAGCTGAGGATTGTACACAGTGAGTTTACTGCATAGAAAGCATTTGCTACTGTGATTATTAAATATACATAGCTCTATTAGAAACAAACAAAAGTACTTACGCTGGTAAATATTACAGTCTCTGAGCTAGGAAAAAATGGTTTTTCTTTGAAGACATACCAGTTACAAAAATAGTACACAGTTACTCTACTCAACAACAAACCATGAAATTATAGGCAGTGAGGAGATTTTTCTTCACTGAGCTCAATTTTTATTCGAAAATAAAAAACCCCAAACCAGTATGAAAGAACAAGCAATGAGTTTTACAACAGAAGAAGAAAGGAATATTCCAATGCCAGAAGTGTTATAAATATGCTCCTTTAAAACAACAAAGTAATAGACCAAGCACAATCTGGAGTAGTGTACCAGCATAGCCAGCTAAACATGTAAAATCTTCCACAGCAGGAACGGTAATTTTGTGACTGTTTCTACAACAGTTGTCAAACTGCTGACTCACAGAATGTTATCCGATTTTGCATCAGGACAGAAAATGTGTCCGTTTCAATTTTTAGAAGTACGTGCACAACTGTAAAGCAAACTAGCCCTTCTTCACGTGCAGATTTCTGTAAGCCTTTGAAATGACTTAAAGGATATAGTAGTATACAGTAAACATGCTTGGATACAAGCTAAGGAAGAGGTAAAATAAGTATTTCTGGTCCAGTATCTCAAATTCCAGAACAACATCTGGTCTACATAAGATTACCTGGTAGATTGTTATTGTTCTGGTCTTCAGAATAAGTAATTGGTTCTTAGACTGAAAATAGAAATAACCTTTGATTTCCTGGCATTTATCCTGCTTAAGCATAATCGTGGATAGTTAATGAAGATACACATTTCATATTGATAGAAAGCCATATCAAAAAAATCCAGAACACATTGAGAGACTCAGTGGATATGCATATTTGAAAGACAGCACATTGATTTGGCCACAGTTCTCATTAAAATTAGCTGCAGGCAGGCTCCTAAAAATCATTGAATACTATTGGAAAATCACTGTAAATCACTCAGGCAGAGCAAGGTCCTACAGTCAAATAGGTATTCCCAAGATCACTAAAGAAAACCAAATACTATTTTGAAAATTTGAAAAAGGGTAGCTCCAACTGACAGTGTAACTATTATTGATTTTAGTGAAGCTATGTTAACTTACAACATTTGAAGACTTTGCCACAATGATGAGTTTCCCTTCCAGGAAGACATGTGAGCAAGTGTGTGTGGTTATGAATATATTATTAATATGCAAGTCAAATTAAATTTGATGAAGGTTACTGAAAGCAATATTCTTTACACAAAGCAAAATGACAGAAAGCCCTCCCTTACTATCACTATTCCTCAAGTGAGAACTGGATTTCTGTGTTAAATTTTTCTCAGGGATTATCTCAAATCCCTGTTTTTTTGCATATAGCTGCCAGGAAATCTGTGCTCCACCATCCTAACCTTATTTATTAAATCTAATGCAATGCAGAACACTACTATAGAGCCAGACTTCATATTTTCAAAAGCTATGGGCAGTTCAGCAAACAATATACACTCTATGAGAATGCAAATACCACAGAGAGCAGACAGAAAAGGGCAGAAATTACTTCCATCGAACCTCACATGTTCATTACTTTAATAAACTATCTTCTGTAGAGAAAATATTCCAAAATTTCCATCCATTCTACCATGCTTTTACAGATATTTTCTGTTTCTTTTCCTGTAAAAGTTCTAGGGAAGATTAAAAAATAAAATTATTATGTTTCACAGAGGTGGAAAAACATAAGGAAGGTTCTCATACCACAATATACCAGGAATACAGTTAATAATTCAGAAGTTTTGTTTGACTGTTTTACTAAGGGTTGTCTCAACCCAAGTTAATTTTACCTAAAGATATTTTTTTTAATGCCCAATACCACAGCATATGCATTTGTTTCTTATAGTTAAAAAAGTAATAGAAATAAATAGCCTGCAGCTCAAAAAAAAACCAAGGCAAAAGAAGGGTCAGCAATACTTACTAATAGCAAATACTTTGCTATTAATAATTTGCTATTACTAATAGCAAATAATTAGCAATAGCAAATATTTATTAATAACAAATTAGTGAAAAAAAAAAAAATCCTTATATCCTGGCTGCAGTCATAACAAATTGCTCATTTTCTCATTACAGAGTCCTTTCAGACAGAATACATAGAGTTTTTAAAAACAAATTAAAATACAAATATATTTTCCCTCTCCATGTACATAGCAGCTACAACTAAAGATTGCCCTTTAAACCACTGGCCCAAAATGACACTTGGCCACTTAGAATGAACACAGTACAGAGCTGTCTGGGTAAACATTAATAAACTGCACATGGCTTCATTTCAAATATTATTTTAAATACTTCCTTTACACAGAGAAAATTGGGGTCTGATGGCTTCTTATACTGAAGTAATGTGGATAAGCATGAAAATCTCTGGAATTCTTGAAATCTGTGTGCAGTGTGGGAGAAAAATCTTAGATTTGCTATTCTGGTGGTCAGCTTGAGGGCTGTATGAGAAGTTCAGTGCAGATGAGTCTGACAAGACCTTGGCTGCTATGAGCTTACTTTTCTTGCAGAAAAAAAATTATCTCATTTATCAATCCATTGACCCAAGTGCATTTGTTCAGCCTTCAACACAGCAGTACCTGAGGAGAACCTGATCCTCTGGACCTGATTCTTCTTGGCATTGAAGTGGTTTTATGATATTCTGGCAGCATGTTTGATCTAAATTCATTTTGACTTGTCATGGGAACTTCCTCTACGAGAAAAATCCTCAGATGACTTTGAACTACTCTTCAAGTCACATCCAACGTACCAACACCATGGTCATACTATGATTTCTGAATCGTAACAATTTCTAAATTTTTAAATCATACCAGTATCAACTGATAAAATACTAGTGGATGCTAATGCTACCATTGTGCTCTGCATTGGTGACACTAGTTTCATTCGCTGCTCTTCCTGGCATAGGTGCAGACCAAGCCATCTTTCTCTGCTGCTTCTTTTTCCCTGGCAAATATTCCCTCCCCATATTCTGGGTAGTGTTACCTCCACAGCAGAAGACATGCTCTGCTCCTTTCCCTACACCTTCTTGCTCCCAGCATGGTGTCAGGAGCAGAGGCTTGCATATAGGTGAATCTCCTGAGGGCTAGTATGAATTAGAACTAGCAGAGGAATCTATTGAGAGAAAGGGATATTGGAGACATGTGAAAATTAGCACAGTTTTCATGCTAGAGATCATTTCAGTAGCCCCAGAATGGTGCAAGCAAGATCCTTTCTACCTTTGTTTTTTAAATTCTCCTGTTATGTCCTGCAGAATTTGAATTTCACCCAGCAAATAAGATGAACAGCTCTTATCTTTACCCCATAAGAAGTCTACTTAGTATTTTATTCTAGGTATGAAAGAAGGACTTGGAAGTATTGCCAGTTGTATTCTAGTCTTGCAATAATAATTTTTCTCCTTATTTTATTTATATTTTACTGAGCCCATTATTCCAAAGCAATTTGAGATTCTATGCAGTTTATTTTGTTCAGATAGCTTGGTTCATATTCAAGACTATATCTATAGTATAAGAATGAAAATGGTTCCTAGAACATGTGCATTTGTCTTTTGGGCAGGTGATTTAAACTCAGAACAACTTTTTTCCCGCCTTAAAAGCTGAAATACCAAAAATCGACCTTTGATTGGATTATTCAGAATAAGACTTTTCAGTGCATAATGCATTACAGAAATGTAGAGAAGCCTTGCAGGCCTACCTGTCCTACTATGAATTGTAATTGACACACCAAAAATGTAGCAGTTCTAATTTCAGGGTCTCAGAATTTTTAAATTTCAATGTTACATTTTAACCTCTAAGTATTTTACTACTCCATTTTGGCTTTTATGCCCTGCATTAGCTCATTGTAACCTTTGTGCAGGATTGTGTAGGATTTTTGAAGATCTAAAATTGCAGATAGGCATTAATTTTAAAAAAACCACTTGAGTATCAGCTATAGAAAATATCATCAGGTCTTTTCTTTTTCTTTCTCAAAGCACCTTTACGTGCCTAAAGATTATAAACTTACAACTGTGTTAGATCTCTAACACTACTAAATTTGTGTATTATATTTATCTTATTACTACTCATTCCGATCATAAACCTGGCAAGACTACACCCATATGCTTTACCATGCTGATACAAGGTATTCAGACTTCATGCTTAAATGCTGTCTATGACCTAAAACACCTTCACAAAGATAATCGAAAAGACGTACCAAGGTATATATATAAAGCTGACTTCTATTTCACCTTCAACCTTTAGAGGGCAGTGCTCCCTTTGGTTACTTAGAGATGTTCTAGAAGGGCATGAAGCTTCCAGTACCTGAGAGAGGTAGAAGTTAGAAGTAACAAAAGAAATTTCAAAATACAAGACAGTTTCTTCCTTTGCTGATATGAGGAATATGTGGCACATGCATCATGTGCCACACACTTTACACTTTGAAAGGTATACAGGAACTAGATGTCTTGTCAATGTGGCTTTGACTTTGACGCTTGTAGCAGCTACTAAGGGAAGGATACCTGCAACTGAAAGGGCAGAAGAAAGTAGTCAAAATTGAAATGTATTATTACTCAAGTTCAGTCTCATTTTTATGCAGATATTAACATCTTATCAAGGCCAGCAGAGCTTCTAGCAGAGGTGCCAGTATACTTTGGAGAATCAATACTGTCTACGGTTACCGATGTTTTTCCACAAGGATTTACAGATTTCCTAAAGCCTGCCTCAGAGTGCTATGGAGGACAACAGCACAAGATGAGGTGTGGAAGAAATGCCAAGAATTAATCTAATGGGAGACCTGTGTTCTCTTTTCTATGTATTTTACCCTCAAATACTAAAACCAAATATTGTAACCTTTCAGCCATGATCAGATTTATTATTTAAAACAAAACAAACATAAACAAGTGCCAAAAAGCTGAGCAGAAAAGCATACTGACCCATTTAGATACTCTGAGGTCCTGAGAAGAAAAAAAGCTCTGAAAAATATTAGAAATACAACCTAAAAATCTCATCTCCTCCTCCTGGCTGGTGAAGAACAGAACCTGCATGTCCTGCATGTTTCCTATTGTATGTCTGCTTGCTTAAAAGAGCAGACATAGTCAGGCATTCTCACGTATGCCAGAGAATTTCCAATGGCATGGCTAATCTCTCAAAAACAGGCCGGTTTGGAGAAAATTTGCATTTATCCCTCCATGTAGCTTCCTTCCTCAGGTGAAATCACTGAATGGAGGCTACGCTACATGTGCCTATAATGCTTAGACTATAACTGAGAGCTGGGTCCAGTTCTGGGCTCAGAACAAGGGAGTCCAAGACATACTGGACCAAGTCCAGGGAAGGGCCACAAAGATGATTAAGGGATTGGAGCATTGGTCCTATAAGGAGAGGCTGAGAGAGCTGGGACTGTCCATGCTGGAGCAGAGAAAGCTCAGGGGATCTGATCCATGTGTATAAGTACTTGAAGGGGGGAGTAAAGAAGAGGGAACCAGGCTCTTCTCAGTGATACCCAGTGACAGGATGAGAGGCAATGGGCACAAACTGAAATACAAGAAACTCCAAGCCTGGTCTCCTGCTCAGACTTGTGCTCCTCTGAGCTGGTGACCACCACACGCCAATCCTACCCCATCTGGGTCTTGGACTGAGTGCTGCTCCCAGCTAGGCCTAGGGCGTGCAGTGGTGCCTGGGGATGGCTGGGCTTTGGCCATCCCTGTTCATCATTCATATCCCGTCCTGGCTCGCCTTGTAAGGGGCTATAGGACAGGGCTGGTTGGGGAGAGACGGCACTACACTGTGCCTTGACACTGTCTTTCTTGACATACTATCTGACCAACAATTTTCCTCATTTTAACATGTTTGAACAAGGTTTTATGCCCTGTTCAAGTTACTCTTGAAAGCATTCTAAATGTGTCTTTAGATAAAACAGATAAATGTCACAAAGTTTATGCTTTGTCCTTATACTTTTTCCTGATGACAACAGGGACACAATAAATCCTACTTCTGCAATGGGTTCATCTGAAGCAGGGGTCCTCAAACTACGGCCCGCGGGCCGAATACGGCCCGCCAGGGTCCTCAATCCGGCCCATGGCTATTTACAGAACTCCCCGTCCCCCTCCCCGCGGCCCCCGCCGCTACAAACCGCACCACCGCCGCCCCATCCTCCTCCTCCTCTGCAATGCACGGTGGGCGAGAGGTGCGGGCATCTCCTCTGCCAGGCAAGCTCAGTCAGCAGCCTCTGGACTGCGAGGTCCAGCCAACTCGGGCAAATCGCCAGAGCCCCGGCGCAGCAAAATTCCTTCAGTCCCTCCTGGCCACCCTTTCCGAACTGCGCGGCTGGGCTAGGGAAGGGGGTGGCGGCATCAGCGAGGTGGGCGACTCCCCCGTCTTCTTTTTCCAAACTATAGTCCGGCCCCCAACATGTCTGAGGGACAGTGAACCGGCCCCCTGGTTAAAAAGTTTGAGGACCGCTGATCTGAAGGGTCATCACATACAGAACCTTGTTGAGATCTTTGGATTTGACAGCAACTACATCACATAGTCTATGTTGCAGAGTTTTACTTATAAATTACATAGTTGGACACTGTAGCAACTTTAGATATGATTTTCAACATGATTCAGAAAAAACTATGGCCCTTCTCTTACTAGTAACTAATTAACATACAAATCTGTCCCTTTTCCTGTGACTCACATGAACTATATAAAATACCTTAGAGACACAAGAGACCTCAAATTCTGCTGCTAAAACATTGTTGTTGGGGGTTTTTTTGACATCACTGGTCAGTACTACATGTCGTAGTTTTGTACCTGATGCTCTGTGCCTGGTATTTCAGACTGAGTGGGTTCCACAGAGTGTTGTGGTGTCTACGTCTCAGATGGTCATTTAAACCTACCTCATATTCAGTGAAGAGAAACAGGCATGTCTGTAGTGTCTGTTCCAGGAGAGGAAGAACTGCATCAGTACATGGCCAGATACTTCATGCAATGAAAGTGACTGTTCCCCTCCTCTTACTATAAAACCAGCAGAGGATTGTTAGTTTGGGTGTGGATGACTATATTCTTAAGTCAGATGAGATGAAACTCAACAGAAAGCATACCCAGTCTTGTACCAGGAAATTATAATTAGGGAACATGACAAAGTTTACTCAGGACTATGTATAAAAATACAGATTATAATCTTCTCTTTAATTTCTTTCACATTTTGTATCTGTAATTTTTTTCCAGTACTGACTGAGCATGATATCATCACCTCTAGAAGGCTAAGTATTGTTTAAGTACAATCCTCTGGTTTTTTTGACATTTGATATGGCCTGGTAAATTAAATTTTATCAGTAAGAATGGCAAGACTTAAAAAACTGGGCCTAGTAAAACTGCTGAAACACATTTATAATGTCCTACTCATTAGCTATTGTCACATATAGCCCATGAATTGCATTTATACTTTTCAAGGTTAGGATCATAGGATAACTCAGGGTCTTGTCCAAACTCCTCTTCAAAGCAGGATGCTGGCACTGACATGAAATACAATGCTTTATCTGGATTACTTAGTAGGGAAGGACTATCCTCACTGTACTTAGTGGATGTGCCATCACAACCTTGATCCTAAATACTTTTGTACCCTGATTGCTTTCACATTTGGACAGATGTCTCTACTTTTTAGACATCCTTTGAATGCTCTTCCTCAGGTTAATAGCCGTTCTAGGTGATCTCTTGATGTAAATTAACAGTCATCAAAGGCAAGCTACTTTTCTGGCATAACTTGTGGCCAAAGAGCTATTTTGAAGTCATTAAAAAGTTCTACTAATGTTTATTTTGTAAGTAGCCACTAGCTACGACCTAGTGTTCACTCATAGAAATTCACATGTAAGATCAAAACATATTTTCACTGTATTTTAACTGAGAAAATACAATTAGAGGCTCCTTTCTAGGAGGAGCATGAATTTTAGCATCTACCAGAATATAAGCATTAAATCTATCTCTTTTTTAAAATCTGTAGAAGATTTGTGGTTGTTATTTGTTCTAATAGTTCAAAACAAGTAAAAGTGAAGTAGTATGTGAATTTTAGCTTGTAATCATCGACAGAACATTGAAAACAATCCATTTATTCATTAGAGAGTGTCAGAGATAACTCAGCAGTTTCTCTTTTGCTTCTATTCATAGCTCTCCTCATTTCATGTTAATCAGTTCTTTCAGCACTTGGCACCTTGCAAAAAAATTTAGAAAATCTCAAATTATTAGTTATTTACTGCATTCTCAAAATAAAAAAGAAAACGTAATACCAATATCACTGTGTAGCAAGTACCATGTAATGAGATTGGGGCATTTGAATGATATGTAACATACCCTGCCATTTTGATTAATATCATGAATGTTAAAGTAATTTCAAGCTATGGAAATACAGGCACATGGATGCATATTCAGATATGTGAAGGTTATTTTAAGCACTTCTTGCTTAAATGTATAGTCAGGAAGTCTTAATTATTAATCTAAGTTAGCAGGATAATAGTTTAATTTGGTTTGCTTAGTGTAGCTCTTGACTGAGCCTCAAACGTGTATCTATTTGTAAATTTTTAGGATTCCACTTCATTATTAAATGACTGACATTTCAATAAGAGGCTGAAATATTAAGCCATAGCAAAAATTGAAACAAAAATGGTAACACTGACTTCCAGAATAAATCCTGTCCCCAGGGTCTTTTTGAAGAGCACTCTAGTTGTTGTCTCCTAAATTGTTTATTGAATAGGTTTTATAGTAATGGAACAAATGAAACACCCATAGACAGCATCCTATCTCATACAAATACTGAAAAAATGATATGAAAATTTCCAGTGTCATAGTTTATGGTGATCTTGTCCTGAATAAACTCATAAACACTTTATTCTGTCATTCAGTTTATATGTTGCTGTCTCACATTTGGATTGATGGTTGACAGCAATGATGTATAAATTATGCATGCCAATTTACTGAACACCATTAAACCAAAAGAGTCTGGGTAATTTCAATAATTATATATATAAATAGTATTATTAGCTCTGTCAAACTCAGTACCTGGATAGCATGGCAGTATATAATATCTACGAAGGATTCAAAAGGTTCAGGATTTTGCATGAGATTGGTTTCTGGGGAGGTTCCAGCTGCCATTCCTACACAGCTCGTATCTGTAATCTGCAACCAGACATCATACATGAGTCAGAAAAGCTTTGATGTTGGCTGATCTGTCCCAATTTATGCTGCATTTTTAGAAGGAAGAAGGTAGCAACTGAAAAAAATTATTACTTCTAGTAAATACTGCACTGATAGCATTTATACTACAACCAGAACTAGAGAACCATTTTCTCTGTTTTATTGCAAGTTTTTTTTGTGTTCCTCTTATCTCACTAAGCTCTCAAAAAATCTGGAAATGGATGCTTTCTAGCTAGGGAGTTAAACCTCAGCTACATTCCGGTTTACCAGCTTTACTTCAGTGCTGTCTAAAGGCCCCAGTGTGGTTGATGTTGTACAAATACATAATAAGCAACATCCATGGAAAACTTCTAGTTTAAACAGACAAGACAGACAAAGGATTGACAAAAACCTGTCAACATTTTAATTTTCATAAATTAGTTCAGTTTCTGGATGCTTTAGATGTGCTGCACAGGCAAAGCAGAGTCAGTCTACACACATGCAATTTAACATCTGTCTGGAATTCCCCATTGTCTGACAGATACTGCTGCTAAACAACTGGCCGTCTACTTTCAAAAGCAGTAGGCTGCAACAAAGTTGGTAGAAGCAGCAGGTATGCCAAATTATTGCTTTAATTTTAAACCTTAATAACTCAGAGAGATTAAGTGATTAATTTTTCACTCTGAGTGAATTGGCCTGGCCACGGGAAATAATAACAGATTTAATGTAACTAATATGGTGGTTATTAATCTCAGAATTAAAAACTATATATCCTCTGTAGTCATAATGCCCGAGCAATGTTCTGTATATCCTAGTTGCATATTTACATAAAATTCTTGTACCCCTAAGGCATTCTGATTTTGCCTTCCAATATCCTTTAGAAGTCCATTAAAACAAGTTTCTACATTATTCACTACAAAAACCGCATGCTTTTGGCCTTTCTTTCTTTTATTTTATTTTGCCATTGCTACCAATGTGTTGGTTTCATCATTTTAAGACAACTTGTGGGTAACAAGAATAATCCAAATTCAAATTAAGGAATGGAAACAGAAGAAAACGTGGAGTATGGAAAGCAACATAAAATACAGCCTATAAAGGGAAGGCAAGTTATATTTTAAAATATAATGGCCACATACACTGTGTTACAAAACAGCAGCCAAATGGGAAGAAACTCTGCATGACATACAGACTGTCACCAACTCTTGCTCTAGTAGGAAAGTGCCAGGGAAGCAGAAGAAACTTTGTTGTTGTTGTTGTCCATTCAGTTTATAAGTCACCCTTTTAAAAAACAGTGAGGATTGCTTACTTTTTATGACCCTGAGGAAAAAACGCAATAGTCAATGAAGCAGATTCACTTCCTTTTCTTCTTGGCAGTAGCCTTCTGAAGTGTCTTCACATAGTTGCCTAGTTGTCCTGTGCACTGGGAAACTCTGGAAAGCATGAGGTTTCCCAGATTACCTATACATGATCTCTCTCTACTGCTGCTTAAGCAGGCAATACAGTATCTAATTCACACTGTTTTCCTTTCCTTTTTTTGTTAGTAGTTTGCTAATTCCTTGGCTGGATTACACTGTCAAACAGAATATGTTAATGAATTAAAAAAAAGTAAATGTTACCATCTATTGTCATTTGATAGTAATCACCTATGATCACTACACCAAATGCCAGATACAGCACCAAATGTGCAGATACAGCAGCTAAACCCAACCCAGCAGACAAAATTAATGTTTAAATGAACTCATTTTTAATTTAGGATTATTTTACAATTCTTGCATGTAACAGGTAAAATTTGGTGTGGAAAGAGCACAAACCTGACTATTATTCCCAGCTATCAGTTGTGGAGATATATGGGGAAAAAAAAAAAAAAGAAAAAAAAAAAGGCAGCAAAAATCCCATTTGGAAAGATAGGAGAAACTGTAGAAAGTCAACAACTTGGTAAATAGAAAGGAAAAAATCGATAGGGAAAGAAGTATTTGTAAACTTTTGAGAGAGTAAAAGGCAAATTTAAAGCTATATCTATAAAAAATGCTTAGTATTGTGATTTTTGTTAACAAACATCCAGGTACTAAAAAGACCCGATTTTCAGAGGAAGTGGAGAGACACAATAAGATTCTAATCCAGTCAGCAGTTACTCTGGATAAGCAAAGAATAGAGATTAGGTCCCTTTCTTTAAAATCAAGCATACTTCACTGGAAGGGATTTTCCTTGTCTAGTAGCTCTCAAGAACATAAAGTCCTAAAGAAAACTTAGTACTTGAGTTCCACTTCATTTGTGAAAGCAAATTGAAATTTACATTATTGATGAGAATCACTTCCTCATTTATGCCCTAAATGAAAATCCAGTAGAGTAAAACTAGTATTTTCCTTCCTGTGGCAATTTTTCACTATTCCTTACAAATCATGGGTCACAGCCTACAGTGAACTAAGTCAGCTAAGCCTCAATGGCACAAGACCCACTCTGAACTAAATCAGATTTGGCCCTCTATCTGAAATTTTGTCTTCTAATGAACAATTCTAATTTGTTTCCTGTCTTACTAGCAGTTAATCACCTGTGTTTGTGTAGATCCACAGGACAGTGGAAGAATAAAGATAAACTAGGCCTAAGGGAAACAAAAGTACAATGTATTGCATTAGTAATCTACCTAAATAAATTATAATTGCCCCAGAAGGGAATAAATTGAGTTTTTCTCACCAAAAATCCAAAATGTTTTCCTAGCAAAATATGAACTCAAAATATCTGTGTGATGAAAGAATCTTTAAATGTTTTGAGGTTGACTCTGAACATGGGTCTATACCAGAGGTAGTCCTGAGACATCTCTTTGGACTTGGACCTGAACTTCAATAAATTAGAAAGTTTTTCAGAGTAAGCACTGTCAGTGTGTCTGGATAACTGTTATTTTGACTTTAAGGGCTTGATGTCAACTGTAGCTCTCCTGTCATAGGAACTGCTCTAATGCAAGAGATTTATTTAGGATCCATTCAAATTATGTCTCATCTAAAATCAGAGAAGTGATCAAAACTGAAGCAGAAAACACATGGGAAAGCTTCTCATAAACTAATTCTACACAAAATAGTTCTACAAAGAGCAGCACACAAGCAAGCAGCATATATAGTATGTCATAAATGACCTATGAATGATTGAATGAGCTGACTCATTTAAAAAACTAAGAGCAAAGACCTGAATTATGACTAGCTTATTAAACAGACAGTTGTTCAATGCTCACATACAGTCATTGCTGAAGGAAATCAACTCTATAACCTTCTCATCTTCTACTCTTTGATAACACACAGCCACTCCATCGCTTCTCTTTATTTGCCTCCTGGACCTGTTCAACCTCTATTTCATATCAAAACCTAAGCAAGTGCAGGAACCTTGTGTTAACACAGAGCACAGCTAATCTGTAACTTTTCTGCAGCAGGCAGTCTAACAGCCATGCTACTCCTTCTATGAAAAGTAGCCTTTCGACTTGTGTATGCTCATTTGTTTTCTGTTACCGGTGCTACACCCTCCACAGTCTTTCAATCTTTCAGCTCCTTGCGCAACCTTGCTATGCCTTCTTTTATGATACAATCTTCAAACATATTACCATCTGCCTGAGTTTATCTCCCATTTATCTAGAAGACATTTCTAAACATGCTAGATTTCTTGTAGTCCTAAACTTAGTTTTCCTTTCTCCTCGCAGAAACAGGTGGCATCTATATCTTTCTGAACATCTGGAAGTACCTAGCACTGCATAAGCATGCCATAAACAGATAAGTGAATCATCACAACAGCCATCCTGATGTCAATGTGCTCTTCCTGTTCCATATTTGTTCCCTTTTTGACACAACAGATTATAACCAGCTTGACATAAATTCATAACCTGTGCTGTAGGCTGTAGGCTTCTGTTTAGCTGTACATTAACAATTAAGACATTGCTTTGACATTTTTGTTCCAAGATATGAAAAAACAAGTTACATCTTATTGCATGAACATGAAATAAAAGTGGTGGCTGCAGTGGAATAGGAAGTTTAAAAGGGCTGGAATCCTAGTGGTATATGAGAAGACAAAAACTGCCTAACTACACACCAAAACCAACTTCATGGGGTGTTGCTTCATGGAATAAAACCTGATGTATCATCACCCCCATACTGAACCCGAACTGCATAGCCTTTATGGGAAACCGACCCATTATTTTGAAATGTCTTTTTAAGTCAGCTAAAAAGAACTACAACTTCCATGAATTATTGGGAAGTCCTCTAGAAGTCGGAAGCCAGAAGTCATACAGACGCGGCAAGGTATAAAAACTCAAAAGAAAACAAAAACTCCCTCTTTTCGCTGTGTTGTCCACAGAGAAAGTTTGCTGCCACCAAGCCTCCCCACGTCTCCCAAGGCCTCACGGCCAGGGGAGGAAGGAGGGGGGGGAAGCAGCTCAACAGGAGCCGCCGCAGGAGCCAAACGCCCCCCCATGCTACCGCTGGGCAGTGCTGGAACTGCACCAAGTCCAAATGCCGAAAGGTTTGAAGCCAGTAGGTGGGGGAGGATGGGAAGCTGCTGCCTCCTGCCGCTTAAAGAAACCTGACACTCTAAGAATCCGAGTGCCTGCCGCCGCCGGGGAAGCCTGAACTGAGCACGGCGGGGAGGGGAGAAGCTGTGCCACTCCAAACCAGTGCCATTCCAAACTGGCGCTGGTCCAAGTTGAGAGCCCGCACCTAAGCCAAAAGAAACTACAGCAAGAAGCTGTCGCTGGTGCTGCCCAAGCCGGGGCACCCCACCAAAGAAACCTGCCGCTCCCAGGGGGAGCACTGCAATGAAGAAGCCGTATGCCACCGCCGAGTTGCAAGCTGCATGCCACTGCTGAAAAAATCACAGCAAGAAGCTGCCATCATCATCATCGCTGTCAGAGAGAGACTCCGATCGCACCGAAAAGCTGGCAAGTCGCCATCATCATCGGAACCACCCGAGTCTGCCGGCTGAGCGTCGTTGACCTGACCATCACCACATGCCGGAAAAGGGTAGAACCCGACATATACACACACACACACACCACACCAGGTTGACTAAGGGGGAGTGAGTAGGTGGGCATGGCGTCCTTTGATATCGTAATATCTCCATAGAGTAAATACGGTTTTATTTGAATATATTTGGTAATAAACTTGTTAAATA